>JBBPCX010072571.1:0-32537 GCA_037974365.1 Hydrocynus forskahlii
CTGTATGAAGGAGTACTTTGAGGTCCAAATACAAGATGGCAATGTTCAGTGCCTTAACTGCCCTGAGCCGAAGTGCAACAATGTGGCCGCACCTTCACAGGTATCTTCTAATAACTCAGTTCCTGTGTGTGTTGCTCAGTGAGTCAAATAGAATCCCATTTTACACTAGTTAGATAATAATCAAATTGTATGTCCTATATTATTCAGGCTTTTACAAACCTAAAGTCAGATCTTAAAGATTAAATCTTATTTTACTGTCAAGACATCTTATCCATTTTTACTGTTTAAACATACACAGTTTTAAACCTAGCTTGAGGTTTACGATTAAAACAATAATATTTATCTTTACTATGTGCAGCTAGCATAAATTTTGATTAACTATGTTAGTGCCTAACGAATCAGTCACCTTTTGTCTGAAACATTGTGCGAAAGGTTTGGTGTCAGTTATTGGTCTAAAAGCTTTTTTATGATGCATTCATAAAAGTGAGGTACATGTTGGTTGTCATAAGGAAAAACAGAATCCAGTATATATAGTCCATAGCCCTCAGAAACCCTTACTTCATGCCAGTCACTATTGACTTGCAGCTGAGATAGACATTGTTGAGGAGGAGTCCACCCATGGTTATTCAAAAACCTCTTCTCACTTTATTTATAAAGCTTTTCAACAACATAACTACACTTTGTCTCTCCTGATTTACATGAGCATTGTGCACTAATCTCTTGCATGAGTAGATAAACTGTAGCCTGATTTTGGGCCCTGGGGGTAACACAACAAGGCACAACTGGAGTTCCTTCCAGACTTATGTGGGCAAATTACATAAAAAGTCAGTTGCAAACTGGATGGTGCAGTCTTTCCTGTATTTCGAGCCAAGGGATGGTTCTTGCTTGTACCAGCAGATGGCATCCATGTGTTACTAGTTACTAGTAGCAGAGTACCTCTTAATACTTATGTGTTCCTTGCATGTGTGTCATTACAAAGGAAGCAACAAAAGTAGTTCACTCTGTTTAGAACTGTTTATTTCCTTTATGTGCATTGGATTGACTCAAAAAAAAGCAGAGAGTCAACTTTTCTCCATTTTAACTTGCTTCAAAATTGCTATATTGCCAGCACCTGTTTCTTGGCACACGTGAGTTTAAACGATCATTATATGCTTGAAATAAAACGATTTACCCACAATTTTGAAAAGGGCCAATAAGTTTGTGCAGAATGTATACCAAAACATTTGTAATTGCAGTAGTCTCCTGGAAGAAATAGGGCATTTTCTGGAAAAATTCCAGGAGTGCTGATACTTTTGGCCATGACTGTATATTTAATCTTACCTGCATCATACACTCCCTGCTTATCCAGACCACTCTCTTGGACACATTTATGTGTGTTGGGCACAATTGTAGCTTCGGTGGAAGACAGCAATCCCCACTGCCTAAGAAAGAGCGCATTTTGGTTTTCAGAAGGAGTGTGCTGTGTTTACCTGAATATCTTGTTTGCCAGGCGTCTAGTGAGAAAACTTTGAAAGACCAGGCTGAGTGTGGTTCCCCATTAAATAGAACATCTGTAGTACCTTCAATGGGCAAATTCCACAGCCTGACCTTTGTAATTAATAACTGCTTAATAGCTTTAATAACATGACTAACACCACTGTAGCTTCTTGAAGGAGTGCTCACCAGAAAACCTGAAAATTACTGACGTTAATTAGTTTTTGCCTTAATAGACTCCACTTTGTGAGTTCCTCTCATTCTGCAGCTGCTTCCAATCATTACACTGTAAACTATGCACACATTTCAGAATTCAGAAGCAAATCTGAAAATGTTAACATATCAGTGTCAATTTGCCGGCCGCCTAAATGCCTAAATACAGGGTTTCCTAGCAGAACCATGTCCATATTGTCTTCTAATGCTTGTGTGTCCCTTGTAGAAGCTTTTGATGGTGGACAGGGGTTAGCACTGGCACTCTGATCAGTCTGCAGTGGCAGACCACCATGCTCAGCTGGCTGTGAAGCATTGTGTGTAGAGGCATTCCTGCAACATTAAAACTTTTTGGTGACTTTTCCCCACAGTTTCCCTTCTGTCGGTTTAGAGTGGATGGAAAGAGAGAATGGAAATGTGGCTATTAGGTTGCTTG
Organism: Hydrocynus forskahlii; assembly: GCA_037974365.1. Taxonomy (NCBI): domain Eukaryota; kingdom Metazoa; phylum Chordata; class Actinopteri; order Characiformes; family Alestidae; genus Hydrocynus; species Hydrocynus forskahlii. The sequence goes on from JBBPCX010072571.1 coordinate 2,120, forward strand.
ATTTAATGTAAACGCGGTGTTGTCATATCTCTCTACCTTATGTCTTGCTAGAGTGTATGCCCCCGATGACGACCTGGACTAACATTGCGTTAGATTGCAGCTGACTGCTGAAAGTTGCTTAAGGGTTAAAATTAGCATGTTTATACTGTCATATTTGTGGTGTACTTGTGTACTTGTATTCTAATGTGGCCCTTTCTGGTGCCTGGCCACAAACACAGGCCCTGGGATGACCAATCAGGTGGACACACACGTTTATTTACAGTGATGGGAGTGAGGGAGTGTGGTGGAAGGGAAAGTGTGTGCAGAATGTCCAGTGAGAGGCAGTGAATGGGGAAGAGGATAGTGGTAGGAGAGGTCGGCTGGGCCAAGTCTCTTCAGTAGCCGCATAACAAGACTTGGCGGGGGTCCGTTTTCTACTCACGTAAAGGACGGGGTGCTCCTCCCCATCTAACATTTATGGCGGGGCCACCCTAAGACCAGTCTTTGATGCATTCAATTGTATCATAAAGGGGAGCTGCAAGTCGGGATGAGGGCCGTCTGCCAATACCCTATAGTCATGTCCAGAGGGGAGATTTAGCGAGTCTGTCCAACTCGCTTGATCAAATCATCCACTGTGAGCATGGGGTAGCAGTTGAAATCTTAAATTTGTTTCAGCCACCTAAAATTATTGCCTGAGCAGATACTTCCATCAGGATTGGTGACCACCACGATGAGTCTGGAGCAGGGACAGATGGTCATGCAGCATTCTGCTCACCACCTCCTCAATATACTATTGTACCATCTAGCTGGTGGAGTTTTGATGTGTTGGACCAGGTTGGTCCACCTGGGTTCCATGGAAAATACATCCCTGGGTCAGCATCAAGTTCTTGGCCAGGGCTCCTTGGTTGCTGCTGTCAGAACAACGAAGGCTGATAGAGATGGTACCACATTTCAGCAAGATAATATGATAAATATTACTGACCTGCTGCAGACATTCACCAGACTGACTCATTCCTCTGAACAGGAGTTTGAAAGTGAACCCAGTGGAGCCTTGTGGGTTCTTCCCCACTGTGAACATATGGCAGTAATGTCCAGATTTTGTCTCCCTCATCAGTGATTTCATGAATGTGAAAGATTGTATTTGAGCAGTGAGGTTTGTAATGTGAATGCCTGATGTGTCACACCTCAATTACAGGTGAAGCTTCTCGTGGGAGAGGACGAGTTCGCCCGCTATGACCGCCTCCTCCTGCAGTCCAGTCTGGACAAGATGGCGGATGTGGTATACTGCCCACGCACGATGTGCTGCATGGCTGTGATGTTAGAGCCGGACACCACCATGGGTCTTTGTCCTTCCTGCCGCTACGCCTTCTGCACTTTGTGCAGACGCGCCTACCACGGACTGTTCCACTGCTTACCCACAGTCGGTAAGGCAGAGCCATTGCATGTTGTGTGACATAAAGTCATGTCTGTTGTTTTGATGCTAGCACTGTTTATAGTTTTCTGTGACCCTAAATGTAATCGATCAATGTCAGAACAAAATTTCTGCTGCTTTGCACTGGAGGCTGATGCAGACAACCACACCACAAAGCATCTAGTAAAAAGCCTGCTTAAATTATCTCACACGTGCCTCAGACAATATCATATTGTTAGAAAATCTGGAATAGATGTGGTTATGTGGTTTCTGACACTGCATGACACGCTGTTATATATGGAAGCAGACAAAATACAGTGCACAGCTAAAACAAAATGTGTGTTGAATTGGGCTTGCAGTGATTAGACTTTTTAATTTGTGAGATCAGCCTCACAGCTTCAGTTTTAAACTGAAGAACACAGACAATGAACATGTCTTGCCTGATTTGGAGTATAAATTTGTATCATTTCCGTTTCCCTAAACACTAATTATTGGTCACATTCTAGAAAGAACATACAAAATTTCTCTGAGAAAGCTGGTCTTAGAATGACATGACCTGCACAGTGTGCTGCTACATGGTTCTGAGTACATATTTTTAAGATTTTGATAAAAGTAAACAGGGACGTGTGTCATTCCTAGATGAACTCTGCAACCTGAAGGAGGAGTATCTGTCTGCCAGTAAGGAGCAGCAGAAATTTTTGGAGCAGCGCTATGGGAAACATGTTATCCAGCGCTTGTTGGAGGAGTCTTACAGCAGGGAGTGGCTGAAGGACAATTCTAAAAAGTGCCCTTCCTGTGGTACTCACATCCAGGTGAGCCAGCACTCTGAAGCATACAGCAAGATAAATCTGTGTAAATCTAGGTTTTTCCATCACAGAAGAAACTAAATTTGGGGTTTTCAGCAGCAGTCAGACTTATTACAAGTCTTATTACAAGATCATGTATGGTCCAAAAAAACTAATGCCAATAATCATAAAACATCTTGTCTTTTGCTTACATTTGCTGAAATTTAGTAAAAAGTATAGAACCCATACTCCATACTCCTTTAGTTTCAATGAGCTACAACTGAGAAATAATCTAAATATACTAATTCTGATGTGTGATTTCTTAATTTCTGTTTTAAATGTAATGTTTGGAAGCTCTTATCAATTACGTGATCTTACATTGAGAACCTACATACATTACTCTGGCCTTGTATTACATTGAAACATGACCTGTTGTAAACTGTATTTTTAGTTCTTCTGTTTTCTTTACTCTGCAGAAGACAGATGGCTGCAATATGATGACCTGCTCCTCCTGCCGTCAGTCATTTTGTTGGCTATGTCTGGCATCCCTTCCCAAAGGCAAGACTTATGACCACTTCAATGATCCCAAAAACAACTGCTTCCAACAGTAAGTGCATTTGGACATCATAAAACTCCCACTTGCTGGACACTGTATTGTACAATACAGTGGTAAATTACTTGATCACTTTACAGGCTTTTTGGTAAAACTATCAGTTTCATTTCTCACCAAAGCAAAGCTATTGGGGCTGGTGGCCTAGTGGTTTAGGGGTTCACCCTGCAATTAGAAAGTCGTGGGTTCGATTCCCAAGATTGGTAAGCACCATTGAGGTACTCTTGAGCAAGGTACTGCTCCCCGGGCGCTGTGTTCCTGGCTGCCCGCTTCTTCACTCGGTGAATGGGTTAAATGCATAGGAAGAATTTCACACTGTGTGCTGTGGTGTGTTCACGTATGACAGAATTGTCACTTTCACTTTACTTGCTTGCCTCTTCCTCATGTTCCAAAGGGTTCCTAGTTGGACTATCATATTACACTGTAAATAGTGAAGTAAGTTTTCAGTTTTCTGAAAGGTTTGTTTGATCCATGAGAGGATTCATTATATGCTGTCACTAATCTTACTGAGTAGTGATTGGAAATATTTTGATGACTTATAAGTTTTTTGAAGACCTAACAATAAACAGGACTTACCTGAACAAACCAAGCCTATATGCACATAAATACACCAATCAGCCATCACATTAAAACCACCTGCCTAATATTGTGTAGACTCCCATGTCTGTGCAAAACAGCTTTGACTCCACAAGATCTCTGAAGATGTATTCTGGTATTTGGCACCAGGAGATTAGTAGCAGACCTTTTAAGTCCAGTGAGTTGGAAGGTTTACCTGAATAGACTGAGCTACGTTGTCTAGCACATCCAACAAATGGTCAGTCAGATTAAGATCTGAGAAATTTCAAGGCCAGGTCAACATATTTTAAGGCCAACTCAATATAACTTTTTGTCATGTTCCTCAAACATTTATGAACAATTTTTGCAGTGCAGCAGGACACACTGCCCTGTTGAAAGGGCTCATTAGGGAACACCATTGCCATGAAGGGGTCTGTACTTGGTTTAAGGCGGTTGTCACATATTTCATCTCATAAGAACACCAAACGATGCATGTAATTTTGGAGATACTCCAACCCAGCTGTCTAGCCATTACAATATGGAAAGTTGTTAAGATTATTGTGCTTACTTCCAACACCTAAATTTGGACATTAGCTTGACTTTATTTGCTGGTCAGTATAACCCACATCTTGAGAGCTGCCATTGTAACTGGATAATCTCTGTTAAATTTGTTTTAACTCCTTTAAATTTTTCTTTAGAAGTACAATAGGTATAGATATTTTTCTTGTGTTCCTGATACATTTTTGTTTGCTTTCCAGATTGTTCCAGGGGCTAGAAGGGGATGATGAATTTGATGATTAAAAAAGTGCCTGTTGCTTATGGCCTACCATTTTGACTGCCCTTCACCCAGAGCACTTTTTCTATATCTTCCTGCTGTATAGCGTCTGTTGCCCAAAGGAAAGCATCTCTTTACTATTTATTTCAGATCAGTATCATTTTCTTTGTGAAGGACATTTTGATAAAAATAAGCCAAGGCTAACAAGCCAAGTGATGCTTGTTTTCTGTTTGAGGAGACTCAGTCAGTTGTTTCATATTTGGAAATTAACACTGTACATCCTGGTGTTCCTGCTGTTCTCCTGTTTCACTGAAGCAAACCATGCCAAAGGAAACTCCTTATTCATTTGTTCATTTGTACAAGGTGAAGACTTGTATATGCTTTTTTTTCATTATATTCTGTGTCAAAATCATTCATATATTGCCACAGTAAATGTACATGTCAACACCAGAAATCTCTGGCTTTTTATGCTTAATATTTTCAGTAATGTGATGTTGATGGACTGACTTCATGCTTCACTGGTGTTATCTTTAGTTAGCAATGCAGTAAACATGCAGAGCAGGGGCTTGTTTTATGATTTGTTCTAGTTCAACATGCTTGATTAAGTTGAACATACTTTGTAAGACCGACTCCTAGAATTTCTCAAAGGCCAGATAGTCGGTCAGATAATTAAGAGCAAACATAATTGGTCTAAAACAGTGTTTTTCAACCAGTGACAATGCATCATGATAATGACAACATCATCATAATGTCTATCCCTAGGTTGTAGTAACAGGGTTTGGGGGAAATGATAACACAGAGTCTCATACACACAATGCTCATTGGGGGGGTGGGGGATAGATACAAAGACCTGCCCCTGTCCTCATTGTAGTGGCACATTCAAAAGCACCACGACCTGCTTTTAATCCCTTTGGCTAGAGTTGCTGACATGGGCTAACCCTTTGGAATGGGCCCTCTCACTGCTGCAGCCTCGTGCTGTAGGAGGGTGCAGCCACATCTTTCCCATCCAGCCTGCATGCCTGGAGTGCTAGCCAAAGCACCCTGCGGTCAGCCAGAAGTATTTACTGCTTACGCTACGTATCGAGGTGAGTGTATCTGGATCTGTAGAGTGCCTCTTGGAAAAGTGGCACTGTCATGCTAAAGTACAGATGAAGGTCACATCACAAATTAATTTTAAAGGGTTACTTGTCTTACAGATTAAAAAAAAACTGAGTAAGAGTTCAATCTTTGAAATGAAATGTTCTGTAAAGAACCAGCAGTGGAGGCTAGATGTATGAAATGTTTAAAGCCTTCAAAACATTGTCTTATGGAGAGGTTGGAAAAATAAGTGGAATTCCCCTTTAAGTTGTGCTTATAATAAGACATTTTAGTTCATATAATTGAAAAGTGCACCATATTTTTTAGAATGTATGTTCATTTATAAAATAATTTATTTAAAGTTTTATGGTAATTGTGAAATAATGCCCACATTTTGATAAGCTCTGTCCTGACTGGTTTTGTTTCTGTATGTGGGCCTCTTCGCTCTATTTAAGAGTCACCAGCTTAAAAGACACTGAATTACAGGTTACCATTTAAGGGGTTAACTTGGGTTCCAAGCCATTTTTAACAAACAGTGATGTTCAATTGATAAATTATGTTATTCACTTTTCTCTACTTAACAGGTTTGTTTTCACACTTTGGGATCTGTAGAGACTTGGATAGACACTATGATTGAAAGTGACCGAGAGCTCTCAGCTATGGTACAGGAGCTTTGGGACAATGATGTCAATCGCCTGAAGCCTGGGACAGACTATCGCATATCTCTGCAAGTAATAACCCCTCAAAGGTGTCATTTTTTCCAGTGTAAATTTTATAGAAGGCCAGACGTCCTTCTTCTTTTGAAACAAATTAAAAATGGGTGATTTTTGTTCATTTGTTGCTTGATTTGCCTGCCACTAAGATTGCGAGGTCAGAGACTCAATTAATGTGTCTTTTAGCAATCACACAAGGAGAACCACTATAACAAATGTTCTTGTTGCTTCTTGTTCAGACTAAGATAAACCTTTATTACTCCCACAAGAATATTTGGTTTCTTAAGATTGTTTCCATAATTTAACAAATTGGTTTGTCCAAGCACACTCTGGACATTGTTCTTGGAGAAATGTCATCTCATCTGTTTCTGGAACCAGTCAGAACCATCTTGATTATTTTCATGGACTACATTGCACATTGTGGAGTTTTCCAAACACACTTGATCTAACTAATGAAGTCATTGGCTAGAAGTGAATATTCAAGAGCAGATAAAACACTGAAATGAGCAGAGCGGATGGTCTAAGGTTGGGAACTCCAGACTGTATTATTTGTTAAATATAAGTTGGGTTGCCATCTTAGCCAATGTTGACTGGCACAAAGGCAATGAATGCAGCATAAAGGGCCATTAACCCAGTCATATTAAACACAATTGATTGTATCATTAAAAGACAATATTATTGTTTTCCTGTAATCCTCGCTTAAAACTAGTCCTGCCACTACCCTTAAAATTTGATCGACAGCTAATAACTGTTTAAAAATTAGTGTCGTTCTTTTTGTTAATCCTGTTCATTTAATTTTTTTGTTCATTTTTTGTTCAACTTTTGGCAATTTTTCACCCATGACTTGGGGGCTGGTTGGTTATCTGTATTCCTAGCTATCATTAGTTAGCTGGAAACACTAGGACAACTATACAAACATAAAACAATGCTGTTTTGTACCTACATCATGAGGAGTTAATCAAAGTTTACATTTGTCTTGAGACTCTGTGAGCATTAGCTACGTGGCTAAGAAATAAGGAAACATTGCATAGCTGACCTCTACACATGTTAGAAAATCAGTATTCAGTGAGATTTCCGTGAGATTTCAGTGAGAGTGTCTGTTAATATTCAATTGCCTCAATCAAACTTATCAGCTTCACATTCTGCTTGTTGCTTATTTCTCAGCTAGCTCAGAGACCCCACCACCACTGGTACATGCAAAGGTTTATAATTCACGCTGACTGGAAAAAACAGATCTAAAACCAGTGAACTGGCTGTAGCGAGCTCCTCTGCCTCTCCTCTTTTTTACAGGGCAAAGCTGGTAACCTGTCTGTCATGAACGATGGTAACAACGCAGCTGGCTCACCGTTGTTCACATACGTTGATGAAACCATTTTCAAGAAAGAGACATTCTTGGGTAAAAGGAAGAGAATGTCTTCTACTTTTTTTCATCTTCTTTGTCTCTTCTTCTCCTTCATCTCCTCTTTCTTCCTTTTCTTCTCCTTAAAAAATATTGTAGTAACAAAATATATTAGAAACAAAAATATAGAAGTAAAAAAAATCCCACCTTTTGAATAATTTACTTTTCAGCTTTTATTTCACTTCTGGACAATTATGAGAGTGATGCTGGTGAGCCAGAGGTTGTAACTCCAGAGGAGGAGGCAGAGAATCACAAGTTTCTGGACTCCATTGTGAAGACTCCTGCAATGAAGGTGATACATGGCTTGACAGGTGCTGGTGGCCAAAACAGGGAGCATTTTAGTTAGACTTTGTTAGGTATTAAAGGGATTTCATTGATTTTCAGTGGGGACAATAGGAATCAGGTGTCTGAGGCATACATTAAATTGAGACATTGCTTTATAATTGTATTAAGATCAAACCATTTTTAAGTGGCTAATAAGTATCGTAAGCTCATACACAACCAGTTGTGCTTAAATGATTGTGTTTAAATCATTCATTTGCCTCAAACCGAGTACTACATTATCTTGAATAGATTTTTACTGAATTATCCCTATATTATTTATCATTTTTGACATTTGTTGTCTTACTCCTGAACAAATCTTTTTACTTGTATTACAAATGTAAGAAAAATTCACATTCAGCGCATGCATATCTACACTGCTTGCCACGGAAAGCTGCTTTTGAAAGCTTGACTTGTCTTGTATATGTTGATTTAATTTGCTTCAGATTGCCCATAAATATTTAGTGGACAAAAAGCTTTCCCCAGAGGACATAGCTGAGTTCAAAAAGCAGCTGTACCGCATCTGGTTCGAGTTGTACGCCAGGAGAGGATCTAGCAGGTACGTACAAGAATCTGCATGTCCATCAGATTCTGCTTACAGTGATGATTAGGTTATTTTTTTAATTTGTCATCACCTGGCCTCACAACAATTTGATTTGAAACAAACCAGTCAGGAAATCTTCATGATTTATTTGTTTTAGTGTGACTTTAATATACTTTTAAAATGTACCAAAAACACAGAAGTGACTGAAACACCACAGTTTCCACATAGACAGTGCTGCACTGGCCATCGGGCATACCGGGGATGGTACATTTGGGCTGGGCAGGTCATTTTGGGCCGGCGCGGAATCCCATCAGCATCAAGCCACCCACCCCCCACCCCCAACCCCCCCGTCAGAAGGACAGCCTGGTGGGCCAGTCTAGGCTCATAATGCCCGGTTCAATTTTTGTCCCTGTCCAGCCCTGCACATAGACGTTACCTTTGAAAAAATAGGCATAATAATTTATGACGTTTTGATCTGACATTTTGAGACATCACAACAGCCTCATTTCTTATGTTCACCTCTCTCTCTATTCTAGACCAGATTCTTCAGGATTTGAGCATGTCTTTGTGGGTGAAACTAGAGGTGGACGTACCGTCATTGGTTTCCACAACTGGATTCAGCTGTACTTGCAGGAGAAGCTTGGACATATTGACTACAAAGGATACAGTGTGAACGCAAACTCCCCTCAGGTAGGCTTCTAGAGGCTAATAAGTATAGCTCAAAAATATTGAATCAGTAGTTATGAGAAATTTAGATCTTCTTAGCCACAGCTACACAGATATTAACGTTTTGCCTCATTTTGCCTAATTCAACTCATCAAGTAATTAGGAGTTCTAATTGGCCGCTTGATACCCCTGTTGTAAACTGTAGTTTCAATGCCCCAGTATTTTGCTCCTTTACCATGCTGTGATGTATTTCCTAGAGAAACACTGCAGAGACTTCTGTCAGGGAGGGTTTCAGAGACTGCACAGTCTTGTTAGACAAAAGGGGCGGGGAATACTGGAAATATTATTGGTAATACTGCCTACTGCTGCACCGTGATGTAATCAAAAATCAGAAGACGATTGAAAAGTGGGCCAAGGCAATTACATTTTAAAGGCTCGTCACAGTTAGCTTTTCATGTTAGCTGAAATCCTAAAATCACATTTGGCCTTCACATTTTCAGTGCTTTTAGCCAAAGTCATGATAAACATAGTTAGCATTAATGAGTCATTAATGGAATTTAGACAACGATATAAAACATTGTACTTTGTAATTTATTTTTTTTCCCTAGAAGTCCACTTATGTTTATGTAGTTTTATGTACTAAAACAGTCATTTAATTTCCAGCTCACATTTCTGTTTGATCTAAACAAATTATTTTTGTAACTGTGCCTTTAAGACCGATATGAGTAAATGACAACTTTTCTAATTGGCTGCCCTGTCTAATTCAAAAAGCAGTCTGGGTTGAAATACCTCTTAGAACTTTGTCATGAACTTAGGGTTTGGACATTGAAGGTTGGGGAGTGAACGGTGTGTTTTGAAACATATATAGCTTTAATGTGATAGTTCAGCTAAGAATGTAATGTACACCACTTTCCCCTTAAAATGAAAATTGTTGAAAGGTCAAAGTTTCCTTCTTTAGTTTTGCTCTGCTAAAGAAGCTAAGAAGTAATGGAAATCAATATGCAACATGCAAATTGTCTGGCTATATCAGACACTGATCACAGACAACACCTCAAATACAGCTCAGGAAAGAATAAAAGACCACTGAAAAAATGTTCAGTTTCTCAGGTTTAATCTTTTATAGGTGCAAGTACTGAACTGAACATCTTTGCCTTAGTTTTTAAGAACTGCTGACAACATTTCTCCTAATTTCCAAATAAAAATATTGTACTTTAAAGCATCATTTTAAAGGAAATGACAATCCATCAAAATAAGTATTTCAAAGAAAACAAACCTCATGTTTGTTTCTCACTTGTTTCTCAAACAGAGTTTCTGACACAGTATGTCATAGCTCAAAAAGTAGCACTGACCTTATATTTATCCATTTACTAGAAACCTGTGAATAAAGATAAGACTTCTAATACTGGTGGGGAATTAAAAACATGCCACAGAATCAGAATCAGAATCAGAAAACTTTATTTATCCCGGAGGACATTGTTTAAAATACATTTAAGTAATATAAACAGACATATAAAATTAAATGAGTATAGATAAAAACTATAGAAAATGTAAATAACTGAAAAAAAGATTTGAATGTATTGTAGCGAGCGGCACGGCACATTGTGTAAGTGGCCCCACTTGTATGTGTTTTGGGGAACATTAGAGGGGAGATAGATGTCGGGATGTAGTGTTAAAGTGTGATTAAGTGTTAGTATGTGTTGTAATGTGTTGTTTCGTGTGGTTTGAGCCCTTCTCGTCCGTCACCATCCTCTGGAGTGTTATCTGCCAGAGGGTAGAGAGGGACGAGAGGAGAGAGTTGAGTGTCGGGTTGCATAGTGGTATCAGCACATGCTAGTGGGGGCGCTGTATTTGCATCTCTGTGTTTTTGCTGCAAGGCTGAAAATAAACGGGCTCTGTTCAGAAGATCGGTGTGTCTTCGCATACTCTGTCTCACGCTTGCAACAGTATGTATATGGGCAGCAGTCATTATCTGTACTCATTCACACCCTACACACACTATTTGGCCAAAAGTGTGTTGAGACACCTCATCATTTTTGAGTTCAGTCGTTTCAGTCACACTCATTGCTGTAAAATCAAACACAGCCATGTGATCTCTGCAGACACTGTGCGGTAGAATGGGTCATACTGGAGAGCTCATTGACCTTAAATGTGGCATTGTCATTGGATGCCACCACTGCTACAAGTCAGTTCTGTCCTGTTTGATCAGCCCTTGGCAACTATAAGTGCTATTTTCATGAAAGTGAAGCATCTAGGAGCAACAAAAGCTGAGCCACAAAGCAGCAGACGACATGAACTATAAGAGTAGATGTAACATATGCTCACTGATAAGCTAAGCCTTGAGTGGGATAAAGCATGCCACCACTGTTCTCTGAAATGATGAATCATGCTTCTCAATCTGGCAGTCTGATGGAAGGATCTGGGTTTAGGAGATGCTAGAAGAACACTAACTACCGGAATGCTTAGTGTTAACAAGTGAAGATAGCTGTGTTGCAGGGTTTGAGCTTAGCCCCTTAGTTATAGTGAAGGGTAATGTTACCAAAGGGTAGATCCTTTCCTGTTCTAGCATGACTGTGTAGATGTGAACAAAGGAGGGTCATAAAACATGGTTTGATGAGTCTGATGTGAAGAATCTCTGGTATCTTGCACAGATCCCTGACCTCAACCCAACTGAACACAAATTCCCATGCCACACTGTAGAAAGCCTTACTAGACAGGGAGAGCCTACAATATATGCAAAGGCTGGGCGGTTACATATTAATGAATTAACACATTAATCAGTTTTGCAAGTGGATGTCCATCTAGCTCATATAGATGGGGCAGTCAGCTGTTCACATTCTTTTGGCCATTTAATGTATGTTTAACTGGACATAATGTAACTTACTATAACAGATTAATTGTTAATATTGTCATATCGACAGCTTTGACTTTGTTCTCTGGCCCTGTCTAATCCTAACTGAGTCACTAATGTTCTTCCTCTGTGTCTTTCACAGCCAGATGACAACAAACACATCTTGGCTCTGCAGTTCAGCTGGAAGAACGGGATCAAGCCCAAAGGGAGCATTTTCATCGGCGTCAGCCCGGAGTTTGAGTTCGCTCTGTATACCCTGTGTTTCCTCACCTCTCCAAATGAGCGCGTTAGGGTGTCCTTCAGCCTTTATGACGTGGAGATTGTCTGCCACCACTACAACCAGAAGCACATAGGGACCACATATCCTGTCCTTGTGAAATATCAGAATGTACAGTGACAATGCATGGGCCTTTGGGGAGTTTCCTTCATAGCCATGCATTATGAGCATTGTTTTTATATTTTTATCCAAAATAGAAAAACAATAAATACTCTAAGATCATTCATGGTCACGGTCTGTTTTCATTTGATTACAACTATGTTTTTCTTGGCATTGAAATTGGAAATGTGTCTGTATCTCTACTGATAATGAGTTATCTAATGACTTATTCTTCACCTGAATACATAAAACATATGTCTTTCCTCCAGTCATTTTTTAGCTTTGTGCATTGGGTGTTCATCACTGTCATTTCTTACTCTGAAGTGAAACAGATGAACAAATAGGCCAATTTTTCAACATTCAGTATCTGGCTTGTTTCTACATGTATTCACATTTGGTTGTCTCCAGTTAGTAAGACGAAAATCTGTTCGCTATGTGGAGTGTAATGTACAGATCAACTCATATACAACAATCAAGGAAAAGCATGTTTTGTTCTTTTGGAAATATAATCGAGTAAAGTTATTCCGTTTTTGTAAGACCTGAATAAAGCACAGCTCAGATTAACTCTCCGGCGACCAAAGAACCAGAAAAAACAGGCACGTGGTGTTGTGTGTGTAGTGTCTGGGGATGGAACCAGGAGATGTGATGTGATTTGTTCAGTCTTAACAACTGCAAAAAAACTTTTGTTTTCTCCATTTCATTGCTATTGTTTGCATGCAGAACAAGTAATTGTGTTGCGGTAAAGAAATAATATATAAATCTAGGCCTATCTTATGAGCCCTTTCACAATGAATTTCTACTCAAAATGCACATAGAATTTCCTGCTGAATCAATTCTAAAAGACAACTAAAATACATTATGGGATTAATGAAACTCCATAACTTCTTTAACCATTGAAAAATAATATTATTGGGTATTTTCATTAAAAATTACCTTATAAATGTTTCAGTTACTTGTGACCCCACTTACTCTTGGTAACTTTATGCGACCAGTAGGCTATCTAGATTGTATCCACATGCATTCACATTTGGTTGTCTCCAGTTAGTTAGACGGAAATCTGTTCGCTATGTGGAGAGTAATGTACAAATCAACTCATATACAACAATCAAGGAAAAAGCATTTTTTGTTCTTTTGTAAATACAATCCAGTAAAGTTTTTCAGTTTTTGTAAGACCAGAGTAAAGCACAGCTCAGATTAACTCCCGCGACCAAAGAATCAGAACAAACAGGCGCATGTTGCTGTGTGCTTAGTGTCCGGGACGGGGCGCTGCTCTTGGACCGACCTCACGAGAAGTGGGAAAAGATTGAGGGGCGGACGTAGCAAGACAGCGATAAGTTATATAATTTCATATTTCCCTGAGTGACTTGTTTGTGTTGGTTGAGTTCAGTCGCCGATCTTCCTGAGAATGGCGGAGTCGAGCGGCAGATATCAGCAGGTGAGTGTGGAGGTTTATGGAGAGTATCGGCGCGGGCGACTGGGTGGAAAATAGGGGCCTCGGAGTTGTTCTCCGCCTTGCCGCTCTCAGGAAACACCGCGGCCGCGCGGTCAGCGTCAAGGCCTTATTGTTTTGACAGCCATTCTCCGTATCAGGGTACATTTTTATCCCTGTTTGTGTTGAAAGAAGTTGATGTAATTCATTTAGGGCACTGTTTAGTTCACATTTCCTCTGTGTTTATGTTGTTCTCGGTTAGTGCGTGTCGGCTGGACTTTGACTCCGTTAGAATCGCTTCTTTCACCAAAGCAGAGTCTTTAATGGCCCAACCCCAACTAGTGTTTGATCACTGTCAGCTGGATATTTAACACACTGCTTGTTCAAATTGTTTAGCCGTGCGTTTTCTGTTCGCTGACATTTTAGTTTCAGTTCTGTTTATTTAGCCGAGCTCAGTTCCTCAGTCAGCTGGTTGCTTTAAAAAGCCCCAGATCTGCCAGTGGGTTTGAGAAGACGCGACGTTCACAAATTGCATTTTTTTGCAAAATGCAGTATGTGTGTGTTTTGTGCGTGATTTCGAACAGTGTTTCACAGTTATTAGAAGCAGGCCTTGTTCGCTCCTTTGAAACATGATTCTAAAGTATAATTGCCTGTGCAAGTAATCTACTCCGGAAAAAAGAAAAGCTGTTAAGTGCATCAGTGGCTATAGGGGAATCTATGTGCTCTTTTACACCATATTATATATTCAGGGTTTTATTGTATTGATTATAAAATTAAATTGCATATAATAGCTCCCTGAGTATCAAACAAAACAAATGTGTGTAAAATGTCGATATTTATCACACAAGGAAAAGAGCCATGGGTCAAATTGACCCTAAAGACCACAGATGTGTACAGGTCGTTGAAACCATATGTTATTTTGTGTTTACCTGGTGGTCAGTTAATACGGAGCAAAAAAAGTAACTTATGTATATTAATTATTCAAGGGAGTCAAACTGACTGCGGTCATTCTAAATAAATAGGTGTTCCAGTTATGTAGATAATTTCAAAAAGCTATGTGGTTGGGATAGCCTAGACCAATGGTTTTCAACCTTTTCAACATTAAGGCCCAACTATCTATCACAGCATGTTGCCAAGGCCCACTTGGCCACATTAGATGATATGATATAACCGATTGCGGACCAATGGCCTGTCTCAATTTTAGACTCGCAGCCCAATCCAAAGCCTTTGCGGCCCATCAGTGGTCCACGGCCCAGTGTTTGAGGTACCCAGGCCTAGATGAACAACAGCAATAAAAAAGCAGTAATAATAATACACAGATTTGCACCGTTAGCATTTTACATTGTTGATTTAAAATAATTGCTCAACCACAGGCAGACCTGCCAGGTTGTAGTAGAATCCTGTCGGTAAAGTTTAATTTTTGTTCTTTTTTCCTTCCCAAGTTACCCAATGAGGAGGAACCAGAGGAAGGACCGCAAGGGTCAAGTGATGCCCCACCCCCTTACAGCAGCATCACACAAGATAATGCAGGTATGGATCATGTTCATATAATGAAGTTCTGAAATCAGATGCTATCGAGGTTCTTTAAGAAGTGATTTAATGGTAATGGAACTACTGTCAATAATCCATATAATTAGAAATTAACATTGAGAAATGTAAGCAAATGTAGTACTAAAATTTGAGTCGTTAAGAGAACAATGACTAGTATTTATTCAGAGAGTTTTGCCTCCCTCTGTAGAATATTTCGATTACAAAGAGGACACTGCATTCCCCAAGCCTCCTTCTTACAATGTTGCCACGTCACTGCCATCATATGACGAAGCTGAGAGAAGCAAGGCTGAAGCCTCTGTTCCCCTGGTGGCAGGACGGGTAAGCACCACAAGTCTCCGCTCAAAGCCACAGCTAGAACAACACAATTCTGTCCATAACAGCAGACGGCTGAAGGTTGGGACACATTTCTCAGTGTCTAGACTATATTAGGGGTGTACAGTGTACTGGTGTATAATAGTTATTGTAAAAATGCTAATACAGCTGCAGTAAATATAAATGAGCCCTGTTACTGGTCACAGCTGTGATCATCCTGACCAACCACAGTTCCTGAGGAGTATTTCTTTTATCGGTCAAGATGTTTGTGCAATACACCAAGAGTAAATTATTTGGGACAAAATAATGCAACTTTTGTTTCACCATTGTGGCTTAATTGCAGTATGTAACAATATAATTGATTTTTTTTCATGCAGACATATATTTTTTTACATCCCCCATTTTCTCATACTTCTGTGTTTCTTTGCCACACACTGCTTGCGCACAGCACAGGGAACGTCTGGACACATTTGATGATGTAACTCGTGCACTGGAGGTACAGTAACGAGTTTGAGTGTGTCAAATTATGCAGGGTGGCATCCATCTCTGAGAGGCCCCAGGTGTCATCTTTCATGGTGAAAAGAGCAGGGTATTCATCTTGAATTTAGTAAAATGCATTTAGTAAAATGCCTTCTTCTTGAAATGAGTCCCAGAGTTTTTTTTTTTCCTTAAAAAGCTTACATTCTCAAGCTGAAGTATTTACTCTAATGACAGCTGCACCAGAGTGTGAGACAGACCATGGAAATATTACTCCTGGACTCTTTGTTGGTAGGTGCCATGTGATGAGGTATGGTGGGTACTTTCTGTTTCAAGCTGATAATATTTGTTTGAAACAGAAATTAGATATATAATTAGATGCAAGGTTTTCACAGTCATGTAGTTTTTCTAATTGTGGATCTTCTCTGTTAGTCGATGTAGAATATTGGTCTTTGGTGTGATCAGTTGAAGTCAGTGGAAACATATTAAGGCAAAACTAAATATAAATTAAAACTATAAATATCACTGCTGACATTCTTTCTTGACTTCTTTGTGTTGAATGTTTTGCAAAATGAATTGGCCTTCTTGAGAATTCTTGAGATTCCTCGTGAATTTTTAAAGTACTTTTTTGTGAAGACACTCCAAAGAGTGGATTGTACGGAATAGATTAAATGTTCTCATTCTTGAGATTTTTTGTTCTGAATGTAGAGAAAAGCTTATTTTAAGAAAATGCTTTAAGAAAGGGTCTCCGAACAGCATCTCCCAGGGAAATCTTAGATATCTTAGATGCAACATTTGAGTAGATTGTCTGCAAGGGGGCGCTGTTTGCGCTCTTTAGTTTTTGTGTTCGTTGTTGAAATATGAAACCTACAACCTACAAGGGTCTCATAAATGTGTGATTTAACTAATGAGGGCCCTATTTTAGATGGAGATCCAAAACATTTCTGCCAGTAGTGTCTTTCCCTCAGTAACAATTTCAGCTGCATCTTGTTAGTGTGTTAAACTGCAGAGATTTTTTATAGTCTGTTACAAATACTATTTCGACAGGTTTAGATTTCTGTGGGGAGGCAGGGTAAGCTAATTATTGCCCATGTTTCTCAGAGACTTGTCAAGAGTCTTGTCCAGATCTAGCATGTCAGTCATTTTTACACAATTGGTGCTCTCACATCAGTTTTTGGCTCACAAAGGTTTTGGCGGTCTTTACCTACTTTTAAACAAACTTTTACCTTTGATTGTATTAATTCTCAACAGATTGCTGGGAAGACACTCAAAGAAGCGTTTATTTTGTTTGGCTCGGTGCAAGCCAAGCAACAAGTTGGGGAAAAGTTCTTGGTTTTATGTAGTGATGTTTGCTAAATTGAACCTACAGTGCTTCATCAAAACCCTGGACCTAATTGGTTTTGATAAAGATCCACCTTGTTTTGCAGCGTAATTAGTATAGGATTTCTTGAGGAGCCACTGAGGTCCTAGACCTCTTGACAGACAAACAAGCAAAGAGAATTTCATTCTGTTTGCCTGAGCAGATGTCAGAGGTTGCGAAATGAGCCTGTAGTATTTGTGTGTTTTGTGGTCCTCTTGTCTGAAGTACATAGGCCCAAGCCACAAGTTCGTGGACCGAGTGAAATCTAACCGCTCGCTTACTATGATGTGGACATTGTTACCTTTTTGTGGTGTAAAAGATCCCACAGAGTTCCTGTATCCTCCTCTGTCTGTAGTATATATCTCACTCTCTAATTTACACTGTTTTCTGCAGGATGAGGACTTTGTGGCCAGGGATGACTTTGAGGATGCAGACCAGCTGCGAATAGGCAACGATGGCATTTTCATGTTGACTTTCTTTAGTAAGTGGTTCTTCAGTCGTAGAAAACACACTGACCATTGCACATTTTATAGAGCTTTCTGAACTGCTTTCTTGTCATCTGTGTATTTAATGCACAGTTAATTTATGTGGTGTAATAACATGAGAGAAAATTTCAGGATTGTATCTAGGTGAAATACAGTGACAAGTCCTCAAGTTATAGTTTTAAACTTGGTGTGTTTGTGAAAACATTTGAGTGTTTTCAAAGAGTTTGTTTTGCCATCTTGCCCACCCTTACTTTTCATTGTGTACTTTGAAGAAGTATCTGATTTGAAAAGCTGTGAAGCTGTTTGCCCTTCTAAGCAACAAGTTCTGTTTTTTTACTCGGACTTGTTCAGCACTGAATCCGTAGATGATAATGTGACCCTTTCTTTTTTTTTTTCTTTCCCCAGTGGCATTCCTCTTCAACTGGATCGGCTTCTTCTTATCGTTCTGCCTCACCACCTCGGCGGCCGGTCGTTACGGTGCGATCTCTGGCTTTGGGCTGTCCCTCATCAAGTGGATCTTGATTGTCCGGGTATGACAACTTCCTGAGTTTATCCCATCTATATCCCATCTGACGATTTTGTCTTTATAAGAAACAGAATTGAACAGAATAGATTTTAAAAAAGCCGTCTTAAGGCGATAACTCTCTTCTCGGGTTGTTTTTCCAGTTTTCTACGTACTTCCCTGGCTATTTTGATGGACAGTATTGGCTGTGGTGGGTTTTCCTGGTGCTAGGTAAGTTGTGCTGCTTTGGTAATTCTACTTTACCTTATTTGCTCATATACAGCTCTGGCAAAAATAGTAGACCACTGCAGTTTATTTTTAAAGCAGCATCTCTGAGTATGAACCCATTCCATGCCAACGTCTGTTAAATTCTTACACAAGCACCTCAATCTGCTTTATGAGGTACTGATTAGTGATCACCTGAATCACATCTTATTTAATGAGGAAAAGTATAAAAACACTGTTGTAATCAACACTCTCCTCTTGCAATGTGACCAGTTGGATGGTAAAACACGACTAGAAGTTTGTCAAAGGTAATTATTGTAATTTTGTTTTAAGAGTGAACGAGAGATTGGTTTTCTTTGATTTATTCAAGTAAACACTGCATCATTTCTCTTATTTTAATGTTTTGTCATTTCCTTTGAAATGAAGCTTTTTTTATTTTATTTGTAAACGAAGAGAAATATTGTCAGCAGTTCTTAAAAACTAAGGTATAGCTGTTCAGTTCTGTACTTGGCACCTATAAAGGATAAAACCTGAGAAACAAAATTTTTGCAGTGGTCTCTTATGTTTTTTCCAGTGCTGTATATTAGTAGGCTTGTTGGTGTGTATTTTCAACACACACTATTCCACATCTGCATGCTTAACTATGCAGTTGGCTAATCCCCACATGGTGATTCTGTGTTTATTTGGAATAATTGTGTTTGTTTGGACTGAAGTACAGACACCTCAATGCATTTCCTTGTCCTCCAGGTTTCTTGCTCTTCCTCAGGGGATTCATCAACTATGTCAAGATTCGCAAAATGGCAGACTCCTTTTCTTCCCTCCCTCGTACCAGAGTTCTTTTTATCTATTAACGGTTCGTGTTCTGTGGAGCCTTTGTAGGTACAATAGCTTTCTATTGTAAACATTTAGTACTCTGTAGCAGTAAACAGCATCTCTGCTGTAAACATGTATTGGTGTAATGTGTTTCTCCCAGTAATACAACCCCAGTCAAAAATATGGAATCACTACTCTTGGAGGCTCTGCCTTCAGTTGTTTCACTTTAGCAAAAATCAAATCACAGATATGACACAAAACAATTGTATTTTAGAGATGAATATTCTGGCTTTGTGAAACATACCTAAACAAAACTTAAATGAAATTGTTGTAATTAATGACAGATCAAGTACCTGAAAAAAATTATGGAATCACTCAATGAGGAGAAAAAAAATTATGGCATCGCCTTGTAATTTGCAGTTAAAAGAGTGTTTGCAGATTAATTACAGGTTCATTTGTGTTTTTTGAAGTATGTTTTACTAAGCCAGAATGTTCAGCTGTTAAATTCATATGTTTTGTCATATCTGTGATTTGATTTTTGCTAAAGTAAAACTAAATGAAGAGCCTCCAAAAGTTGTGAATCCATATTTTTTGCCTGGGGTTGTTTTAAGGCAGCTGAGGGGAAACTAAGAATGAAATGTTGCATGCAATATTGGCAGAGTTTATTGTAGATTATTCCTTTGTTTATGGAAGTGTGTGAATCATGGATTTTTGTCTTCTCCAGCTGCTTATTGGAAACTGATCCTGGATTCCCAGCCAGCGTTAAGCCATGGACCTAGTCAGGAATGCATATTTAAAGAATATAGCAAGAAAAATAAACTCTTCCATCAGTAATCTACAATTCTGGAGGGAAGGCTGGCGTTTCCTGTGGTATGATGGAAGAGGAGTTGTGTTTTGTTTTTTGTTTTTTTGTTTGTTTTTTTTTGCCTGTTGAATTTTTTTATTTCAAATTTTTTTGCTCCCCGCTCTGTTAGCAGATAGCAAAATACAGTTTCCATGTTTCTAGGTGTAAACTTGTGGATGCTGAAAACTCTGTAACCGTGCAAAAATCATTAGTGGTTTTATGTCAAGTGCTTTGTGCAATCAAGTTCGTGACACCTACGTTAATGCCTTATAATATCTTTGTTGTAAAGGCATGCACTGTGCCCTGTTAGCCAATAGGGGGCAGTCTTGTTTCTTTCCTTTCTCTTCGTTCTTTCTTTTTTCTTCAATGACGTTTGACATGGAAACAACCAGGCGCTGTTGGTTACCATTCACTCGAATCCTTTTTGTGAATGGTGACATTAGATGAATTGAATTTAAAGCAGAGCTTTTCTTTTCTCTCTCCTTCTTTCTCCCTCTATCTCTACATGACATGAAATTAAAGTTGCTCTTTTTCAGATGTAACATTTAATGTGGTTCAGGCAGCATATGCTTTTATAGTCTGTATATTTATTTTAAACAAGAGAAAAGCCCTATAAACTCGCAAGTTCATTTCTGAATGCATGTTATCGAATGCTTTGTACATGTGTTCTCCAGGCATGTTGCCCCAAATTAGAGCCCAGGTGCTGTACACTGTGAATACATTCTCTTCATTTTAAGGAGTAGCCCATGTCGTTCTCCATCAAAAGGGGGAGTATCTTCAGAGCACACTTTGTGTGAGGGTCCTGTTTTGTGGGACAAATATGGGCTTCTTTTTTTTTTTTTTTTAACCTTTTTTCTTTTTTTTGACAGTATGAAAGGATGTGCATTGAGGTTAATGTTTGGATCAGTAAGGAGGACAAGTGGGAACACAATTTTTCTCCTGCAGTCAAGAAAACCCCCGCATGCCCTGTTCTTCCCATCAGAGCGATCTAAGCTGTTTCCTTACATCCCATTCTTTTTTGAAGCACTGTGTAATTGAGTTCTCCTTTGATTAGGTGAATGCACCCTCATTCGGGACATATCCCCCACCTTTTTCAACATTGCCACCGTAGGGGCCTGTTTGATCTCCGGCGGTTTAATCGTGCACTGTGTGTGTGAGAGAGAGAGCGAGCGCGAGAGAGTCCGCGCACATGCGCGCAACTTTTCTGCTCTGGTCACGGAGCGGGATCATCCATGGATCAGAAAGTCAATCTTTTGTACCCTTTGTTTTCCCAAACAGCTTTGTGGACAGCCTTTGAATGCAAATGCATGTACATATGTACATGCCTGTAAATAAGACATTGCTATTAAAGTCTCTGGTGTTGCAACCTGGCTTAAATGTCCATCCTTTGTCACAGTTAGAATTGAAGTTGAGCAATAAATATAAGACTAACAGGAAGCGTCCTTTTACTTATGTGTCACACACATATGGGCAAATATAAATGCACTATTATACTTTGTTGTAGTTTATACAACGCAATTAAAACCCTGCAGGTTAGGCTTTGTAAACAATATAATTACTTATTAGCTAAAGATACAGTATTGTGTTAAAGCTTTGGGCAGTAGGGAACATTTGCTTAATTAGTTTATTGACTGAAATAGGTATTGGACAATAAACACTGGGCTTCTGCAAGCTATGGCAAAAACTACAATGTTTTTTTTTTTATTATTGTAATATTGATATCACTGCATAAATAATGGTCTTGCGTATTTTTCATATGCCAAAGGCTGCTGTATATTGTGTCTTCTCTTATTTTTAACTGTTTGCCGCTTAACTTGTCTTGGATCATATTTGTATGTTTGTACATTATAACGGGGCATGGGCGCCGGAACCACAATAGCAGGGGGGCAAATCCACCGACTTTTCAAAAACATTTGTTTCATCCCCGACAACAGCCGTGACTGTTGCCAATACAGAAAAAACACGGAACCCCACTTTCCTAAAGCATTCGTCGTCGTCCCCCCACGACCGAGACTTGCCCGCACGCACCAACACGCCCCTCCCACCCGCAATATGGTAGAGCGATGCATTCCTCGCACATTAAAAATGGATCCGGCGCCCCTGGATGTTCCAGTATCTTAATAAAAAAGTAGCATTAAGAAAGTCACTGCAGTGTGCACAAGCACAGCATGACTAAGGTCAGGATTAGGCTTACGCATAGCATGATTTTCTGTTTTATGGATTTTCTGGCTTTTGACGGGCATGTTAAAATGTTATTAGGCTATGTGGCTGAAGTTTTCTCCAACAGTTAGGGGTACATTTGTGACATAATTTGGGAAGACAAATTACCAAAAGCTTTTCATGGAGTTGCATTGGGCTCGATTCCTACACTGTTGTAATTGGTTATATTCCACACTGTTTTGCAATTTTCTTGATTATTTTGCTGCTCTACCTCATCATCCATTGTGACAAGACAGAAATGTATCTCTGTTTCCAACCTGTTACACAAGACTTTGTTTTTAACAGTCAGTTCTCTCTACATGTCAGTGAAGCAAATGGACTAGTTTGACCTGATTCTACTCTGGGTTATGTAGGGGGTTGTGCATTCATGTAATCAGGAATATTATCTCTACTGTAGGGTGTAGCTTAGCACCTCACCAAGCCCTTGGCCTCAGAACATTTTTTAAACCGAAACGAAGTTTGTATTCACCTTTTTTTCTGAAACTGAAATGTTGTCTGTGTTGGATAGGAGTCCTAGTTGATGAAGGATATGCACTGTTCTTGGAACAGATGTTAGTTAAAGATAATGTCAGCTGACTTTATTGTTGTTGACATCTGTGTATTCTGTATCCTTATGTTCCGCCCAGTCTTTTATGGAGGTCAAATGATGGATACATTAAGCAGCTGTAAATGTTGGAAATGAAACTGAATTATCCGTCGAGTATTTTCAGGCAGTCAAGAACCAGAATTGTGGAAAGGGAACACATAGTAATATTTTCATTTTGGGGATTTTTACTCTGTTTTCTACAAATTAGTCATTGTTAATTCTTTGCATTGACAAAAATGAAACATTTGAGCAACTGAATCAACAAAATGAATCAGAAAATGTTTAGATCTTATGGAATGTTCGAAAATTCGCTTCACAGTGACAGCTAGAGGAGGAATGCCTATGCAATGTTCAACTTGTTTAATCAACATTAATTAGAAAACAGTACCTCTGTTTAATAATGAGTTTCAAAACTCCTTGGCAGTGTCTGTCTTTAGTTGTTGTTACTTGTGAGAGCATGTATATTCTACACGTAGTAGCACATTTTGTTGTTTTTAATTAAGAAAGTTTGCAAAAGTTCAAAATCTTTATTTTGTGTACATTGTTTGTGCTTCAGGATCTGTGGGTGAATATGTAAGTTTTTTGTTTAATATAGTGCATGTGCATTTTGTATTGGTTGGTGGAATAGTTAATTGTCTGTTGGGCTAATGTAAAGAGTGGGAAATCATTTGTATGTAATTTCTTTTCAGTACGTAGTGAACAAGTTGAACGTTTCAGAGTAGTTGGGTAGTTTTAACATCAACTAAACTGTCCTGTCAGACAAACAGCTGATATGGTCCTTTGGTTGGTTTGGCTGGTTTTTCTTGAGAAATAATTTAGCATTTTTTGAAGTGTGATGGGCAACGTTGTTTCTCAACTGCATGCTTAATAGTATAGGTGAACAGTAAAGCTAAAAATGTCTGATTGCTTGGATCTGTGGTGATTCATGCCTTGGACTTTTTATTGCTTGGAGAGAGTTGTTGAGAGTCCTTGGCCATTTTCTGTTTCTTCCTTATTTTAGACAACTGCTGGCCAGAAATGGTGTCTTTGAGGCTGGCCATGGCATAAAAAAATTGCTGTATAATTTCCAGGGGGAAGGAAGAAGTGGGGAGTGGCCAACATACTGGGCAACATAATTTTATTACTTTTTTCCTCATTCAAACCAATTCAGGCTAATACTGCAAAAAATGGACAAATTACAGTCAGAGCCTTGATGGCCATCAATATCTTTGATGTGTTTGGACATGGGAAGGTCCATTGTTCTTCGTTGTGCCTTCTTAATTGTGGTAAAATAACTAACACTTGGACTCTTGTGGCTTGATGCTTTAATAAAGGTGATGGGTTTGTATTGCAGCGTCCATCTTCAGCATTTTGATAAGGCTCATCTACACAGCTTTCTGGTCTGAAGCACCTCCTGTTCTTTCTTTTTCATGCCACTGCGTGTTTGTGTGCTCTCTTTGAGGTGTGAAGCCGCCCTCATTCCTCTTCCTAGTGTGACTTCCTGGGGGAAGCACTTAGCATTTAATAACACCACACACACCCACACACACACACACACACACACACACACACACACACACACTCCCATTTACCAACCACAAGAAACACACACACACACACACACACACACACACAAACCACCATCTTAAAATCCAGTTAAAGACTTCCTATGAGCCACTGGTGAGCAAATTTCTCCCATGTGAAATAGGTGTGATAAAGGAAGGTGGGAGATGAATGGTTGGTATGGTGTTTATGCGAGAAGGTGGGTATGTTTTGTGTGTATGTGTGTGAGATAGTGGTAGTGGTGGTGGTGGTTGGGGGGGGGCTTAAGGCGTCACTTCCAACTCTATGACTCATACAGTTCTCTTCCCTCCCTGTGTCCTTGAATGTTTTGATTGTGTGTGTGTGTGAGTGTGTGTGAGTGAGTGAGCAAGAGAGAGGGAGACTACTGTGGGTTGTATCTGCTTCTGTGCTGATAAGGTCAGTTGAACAGTGGGAGGACCCTCGCTGGACAGTTACCCTGGTGAGGGCGAGCTGTTTTTGCTGGAGTGACAGCCAGGCAGCTGGTGACTCATCCTCAGGCTGATGCTGCTGCTGTTGCTGGAGGACACTCAGAGCCACTGTCTTGCACACTTACTCTCCCTCATTACTCTATTCATCACATCACTTGCTTTGTGCTCTGACCCTCCAATTATGCTCCTAGTTACCTACAGCCCTTTTCTCGGAACACAAACGCTAAATAGTGAATGGTAACTGAGTTAACAGGAAGACCTCTCCGAATTCAGTGCCAGTCTGTTGCAACAGTGTCTCCTTATGCATACAAAATAAAATGCCAATCACAAAACAATACATTGATATATTTTAGCAAATATTCCTACCATAATTATCTTGAACAAGTGTAAATCTTGGTAGCATTTTGTAATTACGTGTATTTTGTATTCATGTGTAGTCAAGCTTGTCAGTACGTATGTTCACTCTACGTCTGTTTGCTACACCAACACAAAAAGTTCCTTGGCAAATAAACATTTGGAATTAGATTTGGACGCTGGTCACATCAAGTATGTAAGGCAGGATGGGGATTGGGAACCACAGAAACACATCAGCACTGTGGTCTACATATTGAACAGCACCTAAGGGTGCTGCTGTTTTTATGGTCCCTTTGCTGTATTGCACATGACGGAGAGAGTATGAAGCACAGAACTGCTCACCCATCTATCTGGGTGCACATTCGTCTTTTCATGAATGGGAGATGAGCACCATGAATGGAAGTGAGTCTTGCTCACGATTGGCTGCGAAGAGGCTCATTCACCCCCACCCCCTCTGTCCTCCTGGCACACACACACACACACACACACACACACCAAGAAAGAGCATGGAGACGTCACGCTATACTTCCGCAGTGCATCAAGGGATTCGGCCTGCCTCTGACTCATACTGGAGCATAGACAGAGAGAGAGAGAAAGAGAGAGAGAGAGACAGAAAGAGGAAGAGAGGAGGGGGGACACTTCATTCAATATATTTTGCACACACAGCATGGCATGTTTATCATGTCTCACCTGCCACAAATTGTTGACATGTGTAACATATAGTAGCATCCCTTAATCTCTTACAATAAAACATTAGATCACTGGCACCTCCTATTGCAATATCATACTTGATATATCCTAAAGACCTCATACATTTAGTTTACTTCTGCAAGATATGTGCATATTCAAGACCATATGCTTGCTATGTATTGTATTTTCTTGTAGTGATTCTGATTCTGCACCCCCCTCCCCCATCCTTTCTTACCAGAGCTTAGTGATGTAATACAGGTGACCTATTCGTCACAGCACACCCACGCACTCTCCTCCTTCCTGCTGATTGGCTGACCTGGCCTATGAATGGACTGCACTATTTCCTAAGGGAAATGAATGATGGGGTAGTCTCTTGCTCATTGAGGAAAAAGCCAGCAATGCCGCCTTGCTCCCTTGGCAGCAGCTCTGAATAGAGCGAAAATGAGCTCGAGTTCTGATCTCACTCTTTGTCACACATGTGGGCAGTGTTTTTTGTCGTGTGAAAATAAGTATCTGTGTGAGAGTGTTGGTTGTTTCTCCCAGAAGTGAAGGGCTGCAAAAGATGACAATGTGTGTACCAGTTTAGTCATGAATGAGCAAATGGAGCCGATTAAGAAGCGATATATATGTTGATGCATCTTCCTGGGAGAGGGAGAGACTGACCACAACTGCCCACTACATCAGCACTGTGTATTACATGATGCTGGGATTAATGATTCAGAATGATCAATGTCTATTATGTGTGGGCTGTCGACTGAGACATTGTGTCCACTTGGTCTTCGTGATTGATAAATATATATATATATACACACCACAGTGTATGGACAAAAGTATTGGGACGCCTGACCATTAAACCAACAGAGACTTTAATGACAATGCATTCAGATACATAGACTTTCATATGGAGTCTTTATATTTGATTTGATTTAATTACTGTTTAAGTTGAGATTTAGAACAGCAGCTGTGTAACCGTGTTAAAGAGAGTGTTACAGACAACAGTGTTAAAGACAACAGAAAGTCCCACTTTTGGGACTAATAAAGACTTATCTTAATTGGAACACTGCTGTTAAAAAGCTCATTTGTTTAAAATTTTGCAAACCAAATGTTCTCGCACTTTTGTTCTTTGTTGCTGTTGTCAAGAAGTCACTATGACGACTTTAATTGGTCTTAATAAACTCTTTAATGGAATTCTGAAACAGAGTGGTCTCACATGCTCATTCCCAAACAGGCACACCACTAGCCTCGCTTTATCCCATAATGCGCTACTCCCCATCACAGGATTATGGGTACCGGAGTTTTAATCATGCCTACCATCACAACCGTACTTTAAAAATAAAAGTGCGCCATACTCTACATACTCTAATTAATTATTTAACTTTGCGTATAACAATGCGATTCAGAGCAGAAAACCTGTCGAGTAATCGCGATTTTAAAGGCAGGAGGGGAACAACTCTGCGTGTTCAGCCGTGCGCAAGTGGTGTTTCGCCCGACGCAATCTCCACCCTACATCAGATAGATAAAATAGATTTTCGGCGTGAGAAATCGGAGTTATGGCGTGAGAGCGTGTGAAGACACCCAGATGCGTGTGTCTCACGATCATTGCGTGAGAGTTGGCAGCCCCGTAACTGTGTTTTACATTTGTGTAGTTTTACATTTATTCATTTGCAGTAGTCTTTCCAACAGGCGAGCTGTTTTTTCAGAGCAAACCGAGAACACACCGTTGCGTATTTCACAGATGGTCTTAATCAAAATGATAAGCATAATGAAGTTCCCAACGATGAATGCCATCTTCGCTACATAGGTCAAGTAGTGGTACGCTAGCTAGTAGCTTTACCATTAGCATTCGCTTCTTCATATTTTCCACTCAGGCTGTTTTCGATTGCACTTTTTGTGAATTACTTAGTATCTCGTATACAGTACTGTCAGTAAGTGCAGTGCTGTAGCTCTGTGTGTATACCTGTGTGTGTACGTGCGCCTGTGAGAGCTCCAGGGCCAAGCTGGAGGAATGTCTTTGCATGTGCAGACCCTGGCTCTGCCTTGATCCTGAATGACTCAGTGCTGCAGTACTCTGTGGGAGGGGCCAAGTTTGGATCCCCTGCTGCCAGTCCTTCTAAACGTTCTCGCAAAGCATGATTTCTCTCTCTCTCTTTCTCTCTCACATACACTGTATGCTGTCACATCCGGCCCTCATCTCCACAGCGTGGCCTATAATTAGCCGCCCGCACAGCTTATGGCCTCGTAGTGATCTTACCAATTGCACGCTGAGAAAAGGAGAGAAAAGAAGAGCTGGTGGCTGAGAAGTCTTCACTAAAACTGGGCCTGAATAGAAAGTAGCACACAATGCTACTTGCTCTAGATTAGCCTGTATTAGTAATCAAGGTTTTTGATGGTTTTGATGATTAATCGTAGGATCTTTTATACGTATATCTTTTTAAAAATTAATTAATTAATTAATTAATTAATTTTATTATTATTATTATTATTATTATTATTATTATTATTATTATTATTTTTACAAAGGACGAGCAATAGAGTCAACAGTAACTGAGTAATCTGACTGTCCTAAATGGTACATTAAACTGGCATGATGTTATCTCACTTCAAATGACCAACTAAGCACCGATTATCCCAGCAGCCCTAAAACAATGTATGCAACCCCCTTAAAAATACAAAAAACATCCAGTTTACCAAGTGGGTATATGTGTGTGTTGTGGCTCATTCACCAAGTGCACCACTAAACAAAATGTGTTCCTGTCATTAGGATGAGGGGAAACAGGAGACCTCTGTCTCTGTTGCTGTCCAAAGCCTTCAGAGGTCTCCCCATAAACAAACCCACGGAAGAGCAGACAAGAAGACAGCAGGAAACCGATCACAAGGCTTTAATTTTATTGTACATTTATGTAGGTTTTTTTTCTTCTAATTTTAGATCATTTCTGTCAGTCCATGAAATGTGCATTTGATGTAAAGGGTAGTAGGTGTTTTCAAATGTAAAAAAGATTGCCTGTGATGTCACTCATGCAGGATCCAGGGAAGAGTTAGTGTTCATGACACTGGGTTCATAAAAGACTGTTTTTGATGCAGAGTCCACGCTACAAGACTTTGGCCCCTTTTTTTTGTTTTGAATCTCTGGACAGCACCAGGATAGGGAACCACTTCTTTTAGCCTTTCCAGTAAATGGGTGTGTTTAGATTCAACCTCTGAAATGTCAGTTTGCACGGACTAGCATGTTAGTGTTATGATAACTGTATATGATGACAATCTACCCTCATCCTTTTTGGATATCTTCATTTCATACCTGGAGGCTTAGAACAAAGATGATCATGGAGCTTTAGCACTTCTGTCTCAGTGCTCTTAGAGTCAGGCTTTGTACAGAACCACTGAAGTCTCTGGGACACCCAATGACTCATACTCTCCTCCCACCATGGGTCTTCACTGCCAGCAATGGGATCTCTGCAGAGTGCCCCATGCTCTAATCTGTGTTGTGATATAGGCAAATGGGCAGGGGTTGACATAAGTGGTACGCAAGTAAGCATGCACGGGATGTGCAGTAAAATGGCCGCAGTTTTCAGTCTTCACGACGCAAAAGCGTACCTAATTTGAGTAACTTCATACAGCATCTGTAATTACCACAACTCAGGAAAGGAAAACCTTAAAAAGAAAAATAATAATTGCGTTTTAAAATAGGGTTCCGCTGGTCCGCAGAGCCTTGCTTCTGCACCAATCAAAATTCAGTTAGATCAAGTCAGATCTCTGTACTTTTGTCACTGCGTGCCCCTCTCCACCCCCAGACTTCATAGCCCACACCGGTACAAGACCCGTTCGCCAGTCCAGACAGGAGTGATCTGCCTCTGTGTTCCAGGATAAACTTTTGAAGCTCCCGTGCGATGTTGAGTTACAGTCAAGATTCGTCCGGCTGTCTGTTGCGCTTGGTCGTTTACACAGGGCCCTGCAGCCCAAAGCCTGACGTAAAGGTTTACCTTTACATTTTTGAAGGGCTAACTGATGTGTTTTGGGGGCATATTTAGGGTTTAGACTACAAAAATAAGCATTTATAGGCATTTTTATCGCATCACAAATTCCTGATTTATCACAATTCACAGGTGCTCTTGGAATGTAAGCCCCGCGAATTTCGGGGTTTACTGTATACAAATTAAAATAAAAGTGCTGTGATGGTTCCAGTGCCCATGGCGAGGTAGAAAATTTTTAATTTTGGTGTGTACCAATTCATTCATGTAGTTTTGATCAAGTTTGATAAAGATAAATATTCCTAACTTACTTTAGGATGTCTTGTTACAAAGCATGTTGGAAAATGTGGGTGTATTTTATATTTTGGTTAGTGAAGAACAAGAGATGAGGTTCTGCGAACAAGGGTCTGCATGGCTTTAGGCAGTTTATGTAGATTATAGGTGCATTGTGGATTCATTTAGATCAGTGGTTCTCAACCTTTTTTGAACAAACGCCCCCTGACCTCATCATGAGCCTCTTGACGCCCAACAATTCACCAAACCCACCCAACCAAA
>JBBPCX010072578.1:0-32531 GCA_037974365.1 Hydrocynus forskahlii
AAACAAAAGGCTCAATGGCCAGAAATACAACAGAAAGGAGGTAAACAATTTGGATGGATGACCAGCAACTAAAACAGGGCCGGAGGAGGGGCAGGCAGAGGCAAAGGGAAGCGTCCCACCAGCCCCACCCGGCCATCTGCCCCAGAATTACATCCTGGCCAGCGCTCCCCATGGCCTGGGATGCCCAGGTGGGTCCCCTTTGAGAGTCCCCATTCTTCTCCAGTGAGCCCCTTCCTGAGAGTCCTCGGGAAGCCCCTCGCTGTCCTCGGGGGTGGAGCCCTCTCCACTGGCTCCCCCGGAACCCTCTATGACCCCAGTACCCCCCCAAAAACAATTCAGGCGTAGGCCCCCTTCCCCTGATGGAGTTTCCAGCTCTTCCCTGACCTCTACAGGCCCTTCATGGGTGGCTACGGCTACGTCTATAGGCCCGTCTTGGGCTGCTGCTACGGCTAAAGGCCCTCCTCGGACTGTTGCTATGGTGAAAGACCCCCCTCGGGCTGCTGCTATGGTGAAAGGCCCTCCTCGGGCTGCTGCTATGACTATCGCGGCTGCCTGCCCCCCTTTTGCGGCTAAAGACCCCTTTCTAACTCCCCTAGGTTCCTCGCTAGCCTCCCTAGACTCTTCACTAACGGCTACTGCTAGAGCTACACGCCTCTCGGCTGGGGCTAATGCTACAGGCCTCTCGGCTGGGGCTAACTCTATAGGCCTCTGGGCTGAGGCTAACTCTATAGGCCTCTGGGCTAAGTCTGAGCCTTCAGGCCTTTGGGCTAAAGCTAAATCTGCAGGCCTCTTGGGGAGTGCTACAGGCTTCTCGTCTGGCGCTAAGTCTATAGGCATTTCAGCTGGGGCTAAAGCTAAAGGCCTATCTGCTCAGGCTAAAGCTAAAGGCCTCTCGGCTACAGCTAAAGCTACAAGTTTCGGGGTTATGACTAAATCTACAGGCTTCTGGGCTATGGCTAAAGCTACAGGCTCTTGGGCCAAGGCTAAAGCTACAGGCTTCTGGGCTCTGGCTAAAATTACATGCTTGAAAGACTCTACTAAAAAGCCTAATGTCTCTTCTAAGGGGCCTTATAAATCTACCAGCCCTGGGCTGCTAGTTCTCTCTCCTACACCAACCCTCCCTAGGCTACCTGGCGCTGGGGGGGGGGAGCCGGGGGGCTGGTGTTGGAGGCTGTGGCCTTCTTCGGGGTGCTGGCACGGGTCTCCGGAGCTCGGTCCCGGCGCGTGGAAGCGCTATCGCGTCTCTCAGGAGCTGATACCCGTGCAGCAGCACTGCGTGGCTTGGGAGCGGAGCTTCCAGGCTTGGGAGTGGAGCTGCTGGGCTTTGCAGCCGGGCAATGGTGGTGGCGACCTCACGCTCTAGGCTCCCCGACTCCTGTGGGAGGACCAAAAGAGTCCCCGTCTTTGATGCCTTCGTCATGGAGCTCAAGGCGGGCTTCCGTGCCCGCTTCCTCCTCACAGGGCGAAGCCCCTGGCTGGACGCCAGTGGGAGGTCTGAAAGAGCAGCCCCGTACAACGTTCTTGTCGGGGTGCTCAAAGCAGGCCTCAGTACCTGCTTCCTCCTCACTGGCGGAGGTGCCGGCCACCCTTGGCCGTTACATTCTGCCCAGTCCCAAGCCATCCGCTCGGCGAATTCCCCCATGAGCTAGTCTTGTTGCTCAGGGGTCAGCTCCGTGTCCCACCACGCCGCAAAGGTGGCGCCGGCCTGGGGTTTAGGGCTGGTCATTCTGTCACGTTTTCCACCTTTCTCCCAGTGAAGACAGACGCGTCTGCAGGTTTCCATGCTTGTAAACTTTTCTTTCATTTTCTACAACTCAAAACAAAAGGCTCAATGGCCAGAAATACAGCAGAAAGGAGGTAAACAATTTGGATGGATGACCAGCAACTAAAACAGAACCGAAACACCCTTAAATACCCAAATCCAATTCCCCAAAATCCAATGACTAAACAGAACACAAACACAACACAGCTGGAACTCATCACTACACATTCTTATTAACTTCAAAATAAAAGCTCAAAACAAAACCTAAATACAAACTTAAACAGCGGCCACTGCTATATATATATATATATATATATATATACTGTCTTACACAAAAAACATTTTTGGTTCCCTAAAGTATATCTAAGATTTTATTTCCCCCAGTATTAGGGATTTTAAGGTGTCTTCTTAGAATATTTCCAGTATGATGAAGGTTCTTCTTTTTCAAATGCCACTTTGAGGAGCATGCCATTTCTTTAAATAGCCATCTATATCATTGCTTACTGATATGAAAATGCTTTGATAAGACACTCTGATAAGAATCAGTCCTGCAGGTCAGGTATAGAAGCATGGTTCTTGCAGACCTCATGTTTGAACAGATTGTCTACGCCAGTGATGAACAGCTTCTTTAATTAGAACTGATTAGTGATTTTATTATTGATGTATTGATATCAGCCTAAAGAGAATAAGCGTATTGTGGACCCAATGCTGTTGCATGAGAGCTGTGCACAAGATTATGATACATTAAACTCAAATTAAAGTGCTCTGGAAAATGCCGTTCAGTCTAGTTACTGCTTAATGAAGCATCAGTGGGCAGCCAGTTAATAAGCAGATGCTGGCTCGATAGCTTAGCAGTTATGGGCCTTCAGAAGAGTGAACTAATGAACAATGGTGGAAAAGATGGTCATGTATAATATGCACGTTAAAACGCTTACTGTAATAGCTGCTTAATAACACTGAAATAAGTTCATTATAACCTGCCATAAAAGAGCATCCCATGGACAATGTGATGCTCGTCTATACTAAGTTCTACCAAAGATTGGTCATATTTGTAAATAACAAAATAGTGTCTTATTTTTGGGTGTCTTTAGTTGCTACTTTTGCGTATTATTTATGCTTTTGTTTACTGCATTTTATAATGTGTTGTTTAATGCTGCATTTCTATTGCAATATTTTCTGTTCTAATACTATTGTTTATTGTTTATTGTTTAAATCTTTTAACAAGTCTTCTAAAATCCCAAAATGATCCCGAAACAAAAACAAAACGGTTTACATAATGTCACAGCATAAACTCCCAACTCAAACCACCCTCCCACCTCCCTGCATGTAAACCCAAAAGCACTGTTTATGTCGGCATGTGCCGATACAAATGAAGTGAACTAAGTGAAGTCGTTCAATGCAACGACTGTGTGGCCTTCGGTGCATAAATCCAGTCAAGGTCAGCGCCGTGACCCCTCTCTGTGTTCTCATACATGCAGTAGATTAGGTGAGACTTGGCAGCCGCAGGAAAACGTTACGTATAAGATATTAAACATGTCAAGGCAGCGGCCCAAAACTGTGCTGTTCCATTGCAAGTGCATGCTGGGATATGCTTGTTCTTCTGAACGCCCTTCATGAACGTTTTTCCTCTGTTCCTCTATCCAGGCGAGATACACTTTGATATATATTACATCGTCCCTCCGAGACACAGAGCCCCCTCAACTCTTTTCTCTCCCATTGTTTCTTTATCTCTCTTTTCTCTTTCTCTCCTGCTTTCTTTCTTTCTTTCTTTCTTTCCTTTCTCTTTCTCTCTCTCTCTCTCTGGATGCGGGAATTTGGGTGTTCATAAATAAGGGGTGGGTGGCTGTGTGTGTGTGTGTGAAGTGAGGGAATAAAATGAGCTAGAGAGAGAGTGAGAGTAAGAGAGAGTGAGAGAGAGAGAGAGAGAGAGAGAGAGAGAGAAACAGAGAGTGGTTGAATGTGAATGTATCCTGTCTCAGGAAGCGCACACAGCTTCCCTGTGGGCACCATATGTCACTCCCCCTTTTGAACAGGAGTGAGAGTGTGAGTGTGTGTTTGCATGTGTTTGTGTGTTTATGTGTGTGTGTGTGGCGTCTGCTCTGTGCCCCTTGTTTCCGGCTTTTGGCGAAGGACGAGCCATATTTGTCCCGAATTTGCAGCTACAAACTCGCTAATCAAGCTTTTAACTCTTCTAACATTTTCCCGAGTGACTGCGAAAGTGCGCCAAAAGGGCTGCATCGGTCCTGCACTGCAGAATAGTCATGTCTCGGGAAGGAAACACACCTTAAGGTAGCCATGCCCGTTGGCTAGAGCGGTTTAAAGGCCCCCAGGGGTCCACTGGGCTGTGGAACAGTGGTTTTGAGCTCTTTGGAGGATTGGAGCTCCAGCCAGTGCCTTTGGGATTGGTGTTTGTGGGCAAGAACGGAACATCCGACATTAAAACCAGGCATCACTAAAGCTCTTGTGGCTGCAATCAAATCCTCACAGAAACATTCCAACATCTAACACCTACCCAGATGAGTAGAGGCTGTTACTGCAGCAAAGGGGATGGGGCTGTTGAACATGTAATGCACACACACCACATTTAAGACTTGTCTTCACTTTCCAATTAGCACTCGCAACACTTTTTTTGCAGTATATCGTAGCCCTGAAAGGCCAGCGCTCAGAGAGAGTGACTCATTTTTGACCTTTGCTCAAAATGAACATTTAAATCTGTCTCAAACAAGATATGTCAGTCAATCTTATCAGTAGCCGTCGCCTGGGGAGACATCTGTTTCATGCTATTAACGAGTTTAATGCACAAAATCACCTTCATTTAATGCTGAAGTGAGTCACCTAAATCGCTACTGCTGTCATTTTCTGGACACTTTGATATGAAAGTTGAAATGGCATAAAGCCATATAATTAGATGTCTGGTTAGTGTTTACAGAAGTGAGCGACGAACATAGCGCAATCACAACATGTCAGGTTTATGCATTCTTTTAGCTTGTGGTAATGGTATGTCTCACTGGGAACCCATTTACTATGTCTTTCCCACAGCACGTTATAGTCTACCCTCAAAGTGGTCAATATTTGTGCAAAATGGATAAGCCTGTGGAACTGGAGCTATCCATGTGATATTAAATTTTCTACTACGGCATGAAAGAACCTCCATGCTGTCCTTCTTGCTGGTTGTACTGAGCGCTCACAAATATTCGTTTATCCATTCATTTTTTGTAGTCGCTTTATCTTACTGGGGTCTTTGCTCATGTGGGAGGGGGGGCATCCTATCCACCCAGAGAGGTCTTTCGGCTTTGGTCTCTTTGGGGATCAAACTTGTTATATCCCATTGATGGTGGCACCACTTGTGAGGACCCCAAATTACAATTTTATTCTTCACACAAAAACACTTTCCCTTCAATAAAACCAGTGCACAAGACGCTATTGAAATTCGTTTCTTTTTCCATTCTCCATTCCACATCTTTCACCAGTTCTTGCTTTGCAAATCCATGGCTACAGCATTAAAGCAGATTTATTTTCTTAGCCATCTCCACATCCGTTGATGAAGTCCCTGATAAATATCCACTTGCATATGAAGCACATGCTTCTTCTTATGCATGGTTGTTCAAACAATATAAAAGACTAGATTGCATTTCCACAAGAAAAAGCAGAGTGTGACCGCATGGTTGCTATAAAAACGGTCTTTTAAAACATTGGTTTTGTGGCCAAAAAAAAGTGTTAAATAAAAAAGGTTCTGCTCACAGCGTGGCACTGAACCAGCACCTCTTCTGACTCCTCATTCAGCGCAGCACATTTTCCTCCTTGAGGTCACAATGCTGGCTCCTTATAGACTCTTAAGTCACTCTCCCCAACATTCTCTCTCCTTGTACATTATGGAGGATGACTCAACCACAAAAATCAAATTTTTAAGTAATCAGTGCTCGGCTCCAGATCAACCGATTAGGAAAAATTGAATACACATGCAATACACTGAATATCAAAGAACGTTTTAGCATTGAAACTGCCAAAATTCAGTATAGCCTTAGAGGAGACACGGCTCCAAAAACGGATTTGAAATAATAATAATAATAATAATAATAATAATAATAATAATAACATAAGACGAACAATAGTGTGATTGCAGAAATGAACTTTGTAAGACCCCCCCAAAAAAAAAATAAACCCACACACGCATACATACACTCATCTCTGCTCTTAACACACCTGATCCAATTAATCAGCTCATTCACCAGCCCTTACTGAATTGAAGTGGGTGCGCTAAATCAAGAAAAGCACTGAAATGTGCAGTGCAGTAGGTCTCCAGGTTGAGAGTTTTGCTTTAGATGTGGAAATGAGTGTGATAATCAAAGAGAAATCACATCATAAAAGGAGATTAGAAGGTAATATATTAGATTAGGCCTTTTTGCCAGACGTAAATTGCATTTTTAATGTAACTTTATCAATAGCAGCTGAAGTTCCTTCCTTCCCCAGCAGGTAGGTGTTTGGACTTCAGAGTCAGAGTCAGACCCTATCTCATTCAGCTGCTGCTGCACAGCCGCTGAGTGAATCTTAATGTGTGTGTGATAGTGTCCCTTTTTCTCCACTCTGGCCCCGTGGCCCATTGTCAGAATGAGCCGGCGATATGTAATCAGTGGGCCAACGGCTTCATTAATGGGATTTTGTTG
This sequence comes from Hydrocynus forskahlii, assembly GCA_037974365.1. NCBI lineage: Eukaryota > Metazoa > Chordata > Actinopteri > Characiformes > Alestidae > Hydrocynus > Hydrocynus forskahlii. Next base: position 6,427 of record JBBPCX010072578.1, read on the forward strand.
TGTTTTAGCAAAAGCCAATGGACTTTACAGATAAGGCAACTGTTTATCCTGTTAATGTGTCACTTTAAATACATTAGGCTCTTTTTTGGCAGCCTGCCCCTTTAATCCTGCAGAGCAGCTGGACAAACCATTTATAGATCTCTACATAAATTAGAGCAACATTGTTTTCTATAATGACACTAATTTCCTTGTAGAAGAGGGGTGCTTTTTTTGTGTTGGCCCCAAAATCAAATTGTATTATAGTGCAATAGCGTATTAAATGTGTAAGGCAAGCGCCGGGGGTTTATGGGCGTGTAAGGTGCAAGAGATGATAATGGGATGTAAAGTAGAGGTCACCTTGGTGATGGATAGGTGGGGAGGAGGGCGGGGCCAAGCTGGGCTTCATCCAACAAGACAGCAAGCATGCTGTAGTGAGCAATAACCGCATAGTGCAGGATAAAGGGAGTGAATTATTCTGTGTAGAACTGTATGGGCCTGAATAGCACAAGCGTGCAGACGTTTGAGCCACCGTTACTAATAGACGTATATAGAATGTAGAAGGGCATGCAAACTCCATATATAACTCATTTTATGATTATTATAATTGCAATTTTGTTTTTTTGCGTACATGTCCTTAAAGAGGAATGTATAATTAATGTCCACGGAGTCTGCATGGCTAAGCAACAGGACCGTGTTCTCTCCAAATGTGTCATTTTTGGACATTTATCCAAATTAAAAACATTTTTTAGGATTTCTTTTTTTATTATTAGGCTAATGAATTCATCAGAAATGTACCACACAATATACAACTATACCACACAAGTTTAAACCACACTCATCACTAACAGGTTTATAAAAGAAGTACATTGCCAAGTCAACTCCATAGAAAACACATGGGGTGTGTGTGTGTGTGTGTGCACGTGTGTGTGCCCAGTTGAAAAAAAAAAATCTATATTTTTTGGATAAACATGACCATTTTGTATATAAAAAGTTTTGTTATATCTTTAACAGCTGAGTTAATTGTTTTTTGTGCTTATATGGTAGAAATAGTGCTAAAAAGAAATCTAGACCGGTATTTTTTTTTTTTTATCCTGCTTAGCAATGTTAGGAGCCATGCCATGTGCTAGGGAAACACCTCATATGAACTCAAAGCCCTGTGTGAAAGCTTGTGTGTGTGTGTGTGTGTGTGTGTGCGCGCATGTGTGTATATGAACAGTGATTGATGCCCACCGGAGGCCATGATGCCACCCCGTCTGACTGGTTCTGAGTGATTGAGCTGAGTTTGAGTTAGTTTTGGCTGGAGGGAGAGCAAAAAAAAAAAAAAAAAAGTTTTTGTTGCTGGTGTGTGTGACAGTACATTTGGTGATGGAGTGACACATCATGTCGGCTGGGCATAAAACGGCGTTACAAGGGAAATCACTAAAGATATGAATCTATTTTCAGGAAGCGGGCGACTGGCTTTTGGTGGTACAGGAATAGTTGGGGCTATTTATAGGCTCAGCCGGACCTCAGCAGTGTATTAGAATAGTGTGTGTGTGTGTGTGTGTGTGTGTGAACAGTACAGTGAACCCTATTCACCAAATGCTACTGACCTACCTGAATATAAACGTGTGCAAATTTCCCAGTTCATTATCTGTCTTCTGCATGTCTGTGCAATTTAAGGTATGTGAGTAAATTCAGTTAAATTAAAATTGCTTGATTTTAGCCCTCATGCTACCCAACATGGGTATCTTGTTAGTCAACATAGCAGATTAGGCAATTAGTGTTCTCCTCCAATCATGTTGAGCTGCAAAATGACTTTACCTCCCTACAGAAAAATTTAATTATGCTTAGGCTGGTTTACAAATAATGATCGATAACAGCCATGAAACTCATAAATACAGTATCATCTTTTATTATTTTTTTGTTACATGAGCATTCTGCACTCTGATCCATGATCTGAATCTCCAGTCCTGGCTTTACACACAGCAATAGGCTGTACTTTAAGTGACTGTCATGTCAAGTCAGTTTATTTCTACAGCGCATTTTATAACTGAACAGTTTTAACGTCCCATGTCCGAGCAGCTAGTGGCCAAGCCAGTGGGACCTCAGGAGGACCCAAGACTCCTGTCATCCTCTGTTTGACACAGGATGGCGAAGGAGAATTAAAGTATATCACTATGGAAGTGACTAACAGTAAAAGGCAGAAATATACAGACAGCACTATAAGCAGTATAGTCTCTAGTTAACAGTAGTAGGCTCGGTGAGTTTTTTGCACTCTCTCTTCAGTTCTGACCTTCTTTGTGGGTCTGTTTTTGTTCTTTGAACATGTATCATTTCACTATGCCCTGTGTATGAGGCTAAACTGTCAATAAACACCTACTACTACTAATAATAGTATGTAGCAACAACTTCTGTTGGAGTCTGTGTGAGTAGTAGGTTTGGTTGGAGGATGGGCTGCACATGCATGTGGCCCATGGGGGTCAAACTGGTCTGGAGGGCAGGAGTCTCACCTTAGATCTAAATGAGCATGGAGGCTCATATCGGGAGATATTCAGGAGATATTCAGGGGCAGGGCCATTTGGAGCAATATATTTTAGTAATAGAATTTTGTAATGAATGTAGAATTTGATCGAAAGTCAATAAATTCTTGCTAATATCACACCTGTGGTTAAATGTCCTGGTCCTAGAGAGGACTCTGTCACATTCTCTACTAGTTGGAGTTTAGGTTCCCAAAACCAGGACATTACAGTAAACCAGTCTGGAGGTAATAAAAGTATGAAGGCATAGCACATGTAGGGATAGTACATCTCCCAACACGATTCAGCAGTATCTTGAAGATCTACCGTTAAACCTGACAGATTAAACCTGGCTTTTTTTGAGGGAGTTTAGCAGGAGAATGTTATGTGTCATTCAGTCCTTTATGTCCTTTTTGTGACCCTTGGTCTTATTTAATTTAAGTTTAACATCTGGTTTGGCTGATACATGCTCTAGTGTGGAAGCTAATCCCAAATAAATCCCAAGTAATTGTACCTAATGGCGGCATTCATGATGTCAATAACAGGACATACAGCTGAACCTTGTCGTGGGTTTCTTTAATGTTTGGGTTCTTTTCACACTGTTTTACAGCTGTGATTTTTAATGCATGGAGGCATCAGTGTCCTTTTATTAAATGCTGCTGTGAAGATGACGACGAGGAAGAAAATGTGGATCCATTAAGTGGTAACGAAGCAACAAGGATATCAAGAGACACACACACACACACACACACACACACACACACAAAAAACCCAGTCAAATTATTTTTTGATGGTTTCATTTTTTTGAGCTGGTTTCTGCGCAGCTTTGATGAATAAGGAACCAGTGTTTATTTCATCTGCCGATGATCCCGTTCAGTGAGTCCTGCTGAAGAAGGGACACAAAAGTCCCACAGTTTCCCGTAACTCAGTGCTAAAAAAGACCCATGCTGGTGTCAGCATGAAACACGGCGCAATACGCTTTGGCTCTTTTGCGGTTCACCCTTCTGTCCTTTAGAAGCTATTAGTATTTGAAATAACAGTGGTTTTATCTGCAGGTTCACATCATTCTCTTTGTGTGTGTGTTTGTGCATGTGTGTGTGTGTGTGGGTGTGTGTGTTTGTGTGTGTGTGTGTGTGTGTGTGTGTGTGTGTGTGTATGGAGGTGTTTCTTGGCTCAGTCATTAGGATGCCGAGAGTTTGTTGTAAAAACACTAATGAGAGCCAGCCATTGAAACTCTGCATGGACACCTGCTTTATAATATGCACTCTCATACTATGTCGGGCAAGGAGCCTCTGTTTTCTGTACAGACTCAAGGAAGCAAAAAGGCCTGTCAGCACTGCCTGATTTTCTACATACTACATATTAATTTAAAGCAAATGCTTTAACTTTGTTTCTATGAGAAATATAAATAATGAAGCTGATACCTATATGATCCTTTCTAAAACACAGGATTCTGAAGAAAATTAAAAACCGGAAGATGATCTAAAACAAATGGGAATCAAAAACAAAACTGAACACACAGTACTGTGCAAAAATAATAAGCTTTTTCTTAATTATAAGCCTCTTTTCTTTATATTTTGCTTTGAATCACCTTGTTGGTGAAAAATACTATTGAATGTCTGACAAACTGTCTTAACATTCGCATCCTGAGCAGATTAAATGAAAGAAATAGGAACACATGTTGCGACAGACTGCAAAGTGCCAAACGATACAAAGTGTCTAGATAAAGGAGTTCCAACCACTCAGCATTCAGCACCACCAGTATACTGATCACCGCCTGATCATCTGGAATCATCTGCTCCTGTTTCTTCACTGGTTCAGGACTTAGATGGGCTTTGTACTGGTTGAATGATTTATGCTTAGGTCACTGTGTGTCTTAACAAACAAAAACATTCCTCTGAAACTGGTCAGGTTCAGGGACTGGACTGAAAACGAGAGCCTTTGAAAGTTCATCAGAAGTTTGGAGAATTGTTCCTCAAGACTATTTGGTAAAAACATACAGGGTGACACAGAAAAACGGGAACTTTTGAGGTGCGTAGTGGCAGCCATGTGCAGTTGGCAGCACTACTGAAGGGGGACTTTGAGCTGTAAACAATCACGCCATTCAGTAATAATTTTTATAGCCTTTGCGATAAAAATGTTTTCTATTTCTATTTGTTTGCCAAAAGTTCCCGTTTTTCTGTGTCACCCAGTATTAGAAGGTCTGGCTGTTTTGAAGCAGAATATGAAGAAATGAGGTTTGAGACATTTACACAGTACTGTAGCCTGGACATTTTACATTACTGTATTATTCCAATTCTTTTTTGTTTTTGAGTCCTCTCGGTGGTTCTTAGGGAGTTTCTTCTTTTGAATCTTGGCTCATCTCTGTGTTTCCTCATCTTATAGAGTTTTTCTTGACACCATCACCCTCACTGTTGCTCATTAGGGAGCTGCACTCGTATTTCTGGAAAGCCGCTTCATGTCTGCTGTAAAAAGCATGATAAATAAAGCCGAACTAAAAAGCCTTTACACCAGGCCCGTGAGGACCTCAAACTGAGTAAAGGACTATTGAAAATACTCTTGATTATTTATCTGATGTTTCGTTTGATGGTGGTTGTCAGCATACCACTTTTGCTATTTTTCCAAAGAATGAAAATGGAGAGCATTACAATTTTCCCCACTCAGTCACGACCTCCTTTACTCTGTACTGGTACAGTGGTTAGAGCTGTCACTTTGCTGTGAGAAGGCCTTGACCAGGGCAGCCAGGGTCCTTTCTGTGTGGAGTTTCCATGTTCTCCCCATGTCCATGTTGGTTTCCTCCAGGACCTCCAGTTTCCACCCAGTCTAAAGACACACCAAGTGAACAGAGATGATAAATTGCCCCTTGGTGTGAATGTGTTTTGTCTGTATAGTGATCCGGCCAGGGTGTTTCTCCATCTGGTGCTGGGATAGGCTCCAACATCCCTCCATGACCCTCATTATGATAAGCGGCTTGGAAAATGGATGGTTGTATGTTACCACAGACAGCACATTGTGTTCTTAAATTACTTATCAGAAATAATATGATGTATCATGTAATATCATGTACATGTATGCCCTCTTCTTATGGCCACTAAAGTTCTCAACATATTATTGGTTCCTTAAAGAATGAATGGATGCCAGTGCATAGTTCTTTAAAGAGCCCTTTTCAAAAAATTAAATTGCGAAGGACGTTAACTTTAAATAAAGAACCTTAACCTTCTACGCCAATAGTCAAGTCAATTAATCATTTCTGCCATATACACACAGTGCATAGTAAAAACAAAACAATGTTCCTCCAGGACCATGGTGCAACACAAGAAACAGAACAGAGCAGGACACCAAGTGCAAATAGGACAAATAGCTCAAAAAAGCACAAAAGACAAGACAACATGCCGTACAATTAACAACAGCAACAGTGAATAGTTACATGTGCAAATACAGCAATAAATAAATGTGCAATTTTAGCAGCAAAAATGTAATCGTGCAAACTGTAGCATCATTGATAGAGAATGTCATGTTTTACATTTTAAACACTGCCAGAGATCATCCATGCGCTCACCCATCACATTGACAGGTTTCATGACTGCTGACTGAATGATAACCCTGTTAAGCCTCCTGCATGTGACAGCTCTTCCTCGATGAAACCTTACAAGCATGTCATCTCAGTCGTTAAGAAGAAAGGAGCTGACTTTTATGAAGCGGGCCAGAAAGGAAAGAGTGATTCTGCATGCATGATATCTCTGTTAACTATGCTGTCCTGAACGTGACCTCCCTCTCATGGCTCATTTCGGAAGGTGGTGCTGGCCCGCCTCACCCGCATTATTAGCTGTTAATTCCACACTGAGAGGAGACGAACTTGTTGCCCTGGAGATGGCATGGTGGATTATTTAATGCCCCCATCCACTAGCCCCCCCAACCTCCTGCAGAAGAATATCACACCCTGTCAGCACAGCTGATCCCCCTCTCATTTGGACCAGGCTACGGTGGCGGTGGCAGAATTAGGCTAATGCTCGAAATCAGAGCCCAGATTCAGTGCGCTGGACAAATTACAGCATTACAATGCATCCAGTATTCTCTGGCAGTCCCCCCCCCCCCCCCCACACACACACATCCGATGCATTTTTAATTGCTCACATTTTAATGAAGACCATGCCGCCGAATGCCAACGGATCAATTTTAACCTTTTTTTTTTTTTTGGTCTTTTTCTCATAAGACACATCTGACTGGCATTAAAACATCCTAATATTTAATTTGAACGGAGCGCAGTGAAGCGAGGAGCTAATATGCACCTTTGTGCTAGTGCTTTGAGAGCCAAAATTGTTCGCTTATGGCAGCCAGCTCTCATCTTTGTAATTGTTATTTTACTTGGTCTGATGAAGCCTTCACCAGTGCTGACCAACAAAAAACAAACAAACAAAAAGATACATGAACTGAGGAGTGTGATCTTCCTTGTTCTGGGTTCATGTTTTATGCACTGGCAGCGTGAGAGAACATTAATTGTGACCCTGTTGGCGCCATTAGCTTGTAAGTGTGTCGAGGGCGAACCTGAGGAGAGGCTGCATTCATCCAAGTGCATTTACAGTCTCAGGCCAATATAATGAACATCAGCCTGGGAGAAATGATGAAGGCATTAAAGGAATACATTCTGTTCATATTTTGCCGTACTTTACTCTGTCCTGAAGTACAAAAATAAACAAAAATGGTCCTAATGAATTAATTCAGTCTTTGTCCAATTATATTAAACAAGCTCTTATATTGCCATATAAACAAGCTCTTCAATTAGTGTGCAAAACCAAAGTAAACATAGGAAGGTTCTGTGTTGCATGGAGTGTGCATTTTCTCCAAATGTCTGTGTGGGTTTCTGCTGGGTTCTCCGGTTTCCTCCCACAGTCTGAAGCCATGTACATCAGTTGGCCTGGAGATGCTAAATTGTCCCTACGTGTGTGTGTGTGTGTGTGTGTGTGTGTGTATTTGTGTTTATGTTTGTGCCTGCCCTATGAGGAAGTGGCAATCTGTATATAAGAAGTGTTTCTTTCACCCTATAAACATGGGGAGAGGCTCCAGCACTCCCTGACACCCTGGTTGGGTGATATTATACAGTGCAACCCTTAAGGCCTCATCCACATGAATCTTGGATAAATGAAGGTGCTCTGAATGCCATAGGCGTTTTTGTAGCGTTTTGTATCTGCACTTGATTGACTTCAATGAGGCGTTACACTGGCGTTCGTCTGACGCTGTTTAACGCCAGCCTGCAGCCCAATGTGTAGTTTTGTGTATTCACCTGTGGGGGCAGTAATTATTCTTTTCAGATTGTTTACATCTTGATTTGTAGTTCTACACTGAAAACATTGAAGTTCTACATTGAAAACAGTGTTTTATTCTTTGTTACAACTTACATTCGACATTATTGTTTTAAAAATCCCCCTGATACAGCGCCGTAGGCAGGAGAGGATTTCGGCAGAAATTGACGCCAAGAAAACGAAAATCTCAATGGTGCATTGGGTAGAACTGTTAAACAACTTCCCACAGAAGGGTTTTAATGTTAACTCAAAACCTGAACTTAATCCGAGCTCAGCTGAGTTTGCTGATGATTGAGCATCCCTAGTGCTCAAGGTGCTGACGCTAGCTCCAACCGCTTGACCTAACATCATCCCTCACCCCCTCTGACCCCTTCGGCCCGATGCGTGGGCTCTGACAGACGAGTGTGTGGAAGCCCATCATGGTGTGAGGCTGTGAATGATTAAAGGTTAAGCAGGCTGTGAGGTGGTGGCAGGGTTGGCAGGCGGGCGCAGTGCCAGCGCCAGGGCAGGCGTGGGCTGTATGCAGGCTGATTGTGCCACATGCATAATGACAGACAGCAAAGTGCCTCTGGGCTGCCAGCTTTCATCAGAGTAAGCACGGGTGACGCGCCGCTTGTTACCCAGGCATCCACCTGTCACCACATTGACATCCACACACACACACACACACACACACACTCACACACACGCACCTGCTATGATCACCTTTAAATTGATGGAAATTACCTTAGGTGGAAGTAACTCGGAGCCAAGAAGTCCATAAGGGAGAAAAAGAGGGAGCAAACACAAACTTGAACTTGTCCTTGTCTGGTGGGCAAAGGGCTTTTCATCATTAGAAGATGCTGATGATCTACTAAATATAAAAATATAGTAACTATATCAAATCTATAAAACATAGGACATACACTTCTAATGTTAGCATATAGCACTGTCAGCTATGAGTCGAGGCTACTTTAAGTAACTCAGCGACTACGTTAAAATGAAGTGCTGTCTGGCTATGACAAATTCATATATTTGTTTTTACCCATTCTTTTTTTTCTCCACAATTTCAGTTGATCTGTTAGCCCAGCTCACGTGATTCTACCACACTGGGAGGGCTGTATTGTTTTAATCAGCATGCTTGGATGAAAGCATTCTGTTATGCAGCTAACAGGTGACCATGCTGTACAGCAGTGTGTTGAGTGATGGAGGAGGCGAGGGCTGTCTTAACTATCCAGGGAGTGTGAGATTAATTATGCTTGGCCATAGAGGGCTGTGTTCGATGGGTATCAGATTTCTCGAGATGATAAGACCATGATAGATGGTAGCATGGCTATTCTGGAGTCTAGCCTGATTGCCTGGTTAAATTATGTTTCTCTTCTTTTTGTATTATTATATATACACGCTTACATGTATTTAACCCTCCTACCGTGTTTAGAGTCAATTTGACCCCATTTAATGATTCTAAATGAATCATTTACTTTCTATTTTACTGCATATTAAATTACTTTTCCTAATTAAATGGCGACAAACTGGTAAACACAAAATAAACATATTTTCAATATCCTGTACACATTTTGTGAGTTCTTTGGGGTCAGTTTGACTCCAGGCTGCTTTAGCTGTTTTCTAAAACATATAAGAAATTTCAGCATTTTAAACACGTGTTTTGTTTGTTTTGGATGATACTGGGGGCACTGTAATATGTACTTTAATACTAAAAAACTTCCCTCTGCTTTATGGCCACGACTGAACATAATCTACTCTGTAGAAGAGTGAGAACCAGTGATAGATCACATGACACAATGAGGGGAAATCTATTTTCCACCAGAACTTTGATCTTTTCTGTCCTGTGGGGCCACCATTACATTTATGTATTTTTAAAAGCACTATTTAGGTCATCAGCAAAGAAACATACAGTACCTTAAATACGAATTTGGGTAGCAATTTTACTTTCAACGTTTTCTGGAGGTTTACATTAGTGGAAGCATAAATGATTTTAGTAAAGATGAACATGACATGAGGAACCATTTTTGCAAAGAGCTAATTTAGCAGCTGTGCTAAAGCAAGGACGCTGTAGCTATCATGGTGAATATCATGGTTTTGAGTTCTGTTATTTACTTATATTTTGAAAAAGATGAACTTTTATGAAAACGTCATTTAATATAAATCAATCTGCAGTGACATGATGAGCTCGTGTCATCGGCACCAGATTGCCCAGAGAGGATGGGAGAGATTTACTGCGAGAGAACTGAGCGAACGATAAGAGTGGGAAGCATGCCTGGATCGGCCCAATCTGAAAAACACTTGCACTCTAGTAAGCCATTTGGATAAACAAATGCAACTGTGTAAAAGAGAGGTGCACTGAGTAGCGGGGGTGATGCACATTGTTAGTAGAGAGAGGGAGAGAGAGAGAGAGAGAGAGAGAGGTTTTGGAAACATTTCAACATTACCAGTAATGCTCTTACATTTCCCCCTGTTTGTTCAGATGTGTTTGTTTCATTTTTTTTTTTTTTCCCCGCGGTGCTTCTGCTTTTGAATCTGCAAACAAAGCAGACATCCTGGGCCAGAATTGCCAGGAATTGAGTGTGAATACAATTTGTGAAATTCACACACTCGCTGCTCCGCTTCTGCCAAGTCTGTTGATTGCTTGCTGCAGGAGGAAACTCTCCAGGCCAAGGTTGAAGTAATAAGTGTTTTTGCTGACTGCATTTTTTTGTTGTTTTGTTTTTTTTTGTTTTTCTAAGGACATCTGGTGTGTGTGGGGGGGGAAAGTAAAAAAAAAAAAAAAAACGTGCACAAACCCCTTAACAAGTACTCCAGGTCACTCCATGTTTGGAGGGTCTCTGAGCACACCCTTAATGAGGCCTCATTCTTACGGAATGGGAGGCTTTGGCTGGTCCTATCTGCTAAGGGTCCTCTCTTGTTGCCCCTGTAGGGGGAAAATGCAGTCGCTTGCCATCGCCCTTGCCCCCCCCCCATCCCCCCCCCGAGGAACGTGAGATTGTTTTAAGGGGGTTGGCTATAATGAATTACAAACAACACTCACGGTGGAGACAATGTCCCCCGCTAACGTCTGGCTGGATGCCCAGTGATGGAGGACACAGCCTTGTTCCAGTCCCTCGCCTCCGTTTGCCTTGGAAAGCATAACAAATGTATGAGAACAGCACCTTAGAAACTGTAACTGTAACAAATGTGATTAGAAGTGAAATTGTTTTTTTGCACCACTATTATTACATTACTATTATAATTATGGAACTAGTTATTAAATTGTACGCTGAGTTACACAGTGAGGCAATCTGCACCATTCTTTTCATTTGTTTTCAGTGGCAGGCAAAACCATCATACACATTTCTACTTGTTTTGGTGAACTACAAATGAGAAATAACCTAAAATTACTTAAAATTTGAAATGGACGAGACAACTAGTCAACAAACACATCTACTACTTGGCTCTGTGAGCAGCAGTCCATTAGTTGAGGACAGTGTCTATTATACAGCGTCAGGAAAGAATGTCTATTTCACAATCAACTGACTTTTATTTTCACCTTAGGAGATACACTGAGGGTAGCCCTCATTTGAAATGTAGCCGAGCATTTATAGCACATAAGGGATTGAAAATATTAACATGGAATTTAATTATTTTAAAACATGACAACAGATTGAGTGAAACAGATAAAAATAACTAAAAGGAAACAAAGAGATAGATAGATAAATAGATAGATAGATAGATAGATAGATAGATAGACAGATAGACAGAGAGATAGATAGATAGATAGACAGATAGATAGATAAATAGACAGACAGATAGATAGATAGATAGATAGATAGATAGCCTGACTGATAAAAAGGACAATGAAACAACACAAAGAAGAAAAACAGAAACAATGCAAAAAAAAAACCCACACACATAATAGGACAATAATTTACAGGACAAACAACATACAGTGCAGTCAACAGGAGCAGTAACAGCACTAGAGTGAATAAATGCAGTATTACGACATACTGTATTCTAGCAACAGTGTAGTTGTGTGCAAAACGTGCAACTGTTGAGGTAGGCCAGTAATTGTGCAAAACTAATTTGCATTAATAGCCGCAACATGTTTAGAAAATGTACAGTATATTATAGAGTAAATGTTTTAATCCTGTTGTTATAGGGGTTTTTAAAGTGGCAGTTGGGGAGCAAGTTTTCTCCATTCATGCGGAACAGTATGTTTGGGAGAAGGAATTTCAGTTCCGTTTAGTGTGTGTGTGTGTGTGTGTGTGTGTGTGTGTGTGTGTGCGTGTTTGTGTGTGTGTGTGTGTATTTGTGTGTGTGTAGGATAAAACACATAATTTGTTTCCTACCAGACTCCCAAAAGCCCTGCACAGAAGTGCAGCAAGCTATGAAATTCTGAAATATGTGGTAATTTTAGTATGCAGTTTACGTCAGACAATGTGTGCAACTTCATAGACAGAGGGTCGAAGCCTAAAATGAGAATCAGAAAACTTTGATCCAAGAGGAGAAAATTAATTAAAATAGCATACAGTACCTCACACCTCAGCGTGCAGCATCTGCTGCTAGAACCCAGTAAGCTACGAAGAAAATGCAATGTGATGCCTGGAACGTTTTTATTTTAGCAACAATGACTAATTGAGTAACTTTTGGAATGATCGGTCAACTAGTGAAAAAATGAAGTAGCAATAATTGGAACTTCTAAGGGTTTCTGTTGGTCCATTTGTCCTTCAAGCTCAAACAATGTAAAGAGCAGGTGGCCTTTTTAAATGGTGTAAAAAAAACAAATCTTATGACAGGCAATAACAGGGAGAGATGGAGAGGGGCTGGCGAAACAGATGGTCCTGTAAATTGCATACATGTTGGCACAGTACGAGTCCACATTATGGCGCCTTCGAGCATCTCCACTGATAAAAAGAGAAACATAGGAAAGGTGGAAATAGCAATCTGGTCACATGTTACACTTACAAGCCACTTTATGAGGTCTGCATACCCTGTATGTACACTGTCTGTTTTTTTTTTTGTTTGTTTTTTTTTGTTTTTCAGTTCCATTAGTATACAGCTCTGCATTTGCAGGCTGTAGTCCATCTGTTTCCTTGCATAATTTGTCAGACCCCATTTAACATGGTCATCAATGGCCAGGACCACCAAAGAACCACCACTAACCATGTATTATTTGGGTGCTGGATCATTTTCAGCCCAGTATAGTGCATGTGGAGCATCAGATCAATAACTTTACGTTGGCAGGTTGGAAGAACAGGGCGCTTGTATCGGAGTGGACAGTGAGTGGACATTGTGTCCATCACTACCACTTGTCACTGCTGTGTTCAGAATGAGCCATTGTCCAGATAATTCCAGGATTCTGTGGGGGTCCTGTGGGGGTCTGTCAATGAATCAATGAATAGGGTGGAGGCAGATAAGAATGCAGCAGAGAAACAGATGGGACTACAAAGTGAACCTATGTGGCCAGTGGAGCTGAGAAAATAAATCGATCAAAAGTTCAAATTCAGTTGATTATCCACTATTACTGTTATAATCTGTGTGTGTGTGTGGGTGTACACTATATGGACTAAACTATTCTGACACACCTGTTTGGGCTAGGCCCTTACTTCCAGTGAAGGGCAATCTTTATGCTTCAGCAGACCAAGACATTCTGAACAGCGCCATGCTGCCAACTTTGTGGGCACAGTTTGGGGAAGAGCCTTTTCTATTGCAGCAGGACTGTGTCCCAGTGCACAAAGCGAGCTCCATAAAAACGTGGCTGGAGGAGTTCAGTGTAAAAGAACTTGACTGGCCCGCACAGAGCCCTGACCTCAACCCCATCCAGCAGCTTTGGGATGAACTAGAACGGAGATTGTGAGCCAGATCTCCTCAGTGTCTGACCTCATAAATGCTCTACAGAATGAATGGACACAAATTCCCACAGAAACACTCCAACGATCTGTTTACCATTCATCGCAAGTCACACAGTCTAATTATAGATGATACTAGCATGTGATCTTTTTAGCATTCCAGCTGATAATAAGATGTAGCTTTGTCAGAACAGTGCGGTAAACAAATGGCCGTATTGTGGTTTGAGGAGTGAAGTGCGTACTCCAACTGAACAGAGCTACAGCGGCAATATATCACTTTCTAATTAAACAGGCTGGCCAGTGGGGAACATGTCATAATTTGGGAAGCTATCGTGGGTCGCGGGGTTGATTGGGTCCTCTAACTCTCTGCCAAGAACCCCAGGAGATACTTTTGTCCATGTAGTGTAAATATAAAAAAATATACATCAAACTGTTTATCATCTAGGCTACTACCCCCTCATTGAGGTTCAAGACTGTGTCAGAAACGCAATCAAATCCAGCATTTGATTAAATGTTGTAGCAACCTGCTACCTCTCGGGCTCAGCTCGGTAGATGTGTTTGTAGAGGTTAGGACTGTTTTCACTTTTTGTTCCTGAAACCTGTTTAAGATCTATTCAGAATCAATTTTTTAGCAGGGTTTTGGTGCATACATCAACATGAGAGCATCTTCCCTCTTTTCTGGTTCTCACCTCAGTCCAGTCGGTCGCGCAGCTGGCGCCAATTCCTGCTTTCTTAATGCTGCGAGTTATAACTCCTTTAAACTGCAAGGAGGACCTAAAGTCTGCAAAGTGGCTAATTGAAATGTTAGAAAAATCTCCTTCAAGCTCTGTTTAGCCCAACTCTACATATGAGCTAATGTAATGTATTTAAATGAATTCAGTGTTGTGTAGTAGTAGAAATCCATCCTAATTTTATCTGAAACCCTTTCAGAACCCTGGCCTGCTGCCTGGAAAGTGGGTTTCACTGTTTCACTGGTTGCAGTTGTACATGACAGGTCGGCCTATTACTAACCCGTACACTTGTCTTCAGTTAGTGTTGTCTACACTCATCAGATATTGACAAATAAAATAAAAACAAAACAAACAAACAAATAAATAAACAAACCAACCTGTGGCTGGTATGAAATCCGTGGCTAATTGTGTTGCTAATTGCTCTGAAAAAAACAAAGAAAGTAATGATTGCTTTTCAGCAGCTTCACATATCATTGATTCTATGATACATTGAATAGACATTAGAACGTCTGTTTTTTGGCCTGGTACATTAGTGTCAATATTTTGGTAAGTTTCTATCCAGACTTTAATTTGTTATAAAGGGAGGCTGCACTGGATTAACAATCAAGCCCACTGACATAAAAATAAATAGAATAAAATAGAATAAAAATTGCGGCATATTGCAACTGCCCGTATATATATATATAAAAAAAAAAAAATCAATCAATCTATCTATCCATCTATCTATTTATCTATCTATCTATCTCTCTCTCTCGCTATAAATATATATATATATATGTATATTAGGGCATTAATGACTCCAGTCGGTCAGCAAAGTCGAAGTCGAGTTGACTAGTCATTTGATGACATCATCACACACGCAGCGGAGGAACACGGGTGTACAACATTGAGCAACTTTTATTAAGAGTTCTCTGTAACATTAACAGTCAACACGACAATTAAATAAAACAAAACAAAGACTGATACAGTGAATTTTCTGGTAAATTTAAGTGTCCAACTGAGAGTGGAAACAGGCCGCGGCAGGACGACTCCCTGCAGTGCTAGCATTAGCCATGTTAGCTTGCGGATGCTGCGTAGAACGCCAGTACTGTTCCTGTACTTTAACACCGACTTGCAGACCCCCCAACCCCTATCCCCCCCCCATGCGTATCGGTATTATTACTATAGATTATTATTATTATTATTATTATTATTATTATTATTATTACTATTATTATTATATTACACCACTACCACTACTGTTATTATTACTATTAGTATTAGTATTGCTAGGGCTTATGCCTATGTAAGAACAATATTAAATATGACTCTACAGGAGTGCTTTGGCTAAATGTGAGATTATTGCCAAATAAATATATCATTGCTAAGTAAATATACAGATATATAGTTATTAGGCTGTTGTTGTTATTATTATTATCATTATCATTATCATTATTTATTTATTTATTTTTTTTAATTATTATTATGTACCTATGCCTATATATAAGAACCAAGAAACCTAGGTTTTTTTTCACTTTTTTTATTTTATGTTTTTTTGTTTTTTTTTTAATTACACTTTTGAACACTGATAAATGGTGCTGAATGTGCAAATTGACTTTTAACATAACTTAAATTACAGGTATAGTCACCCACACGGATTATTTGGCACCAAAAATTTTAAATCAACATTAGAATGTGATGGGTGTGCCTGCTTTCTTGCCACTAACTGGTGGAAACGAGTAACGCACACTGACAGAGTCGCTCGGAGCGTGTTTTCTGAGTTCAGCCTGTTTCTGTCCTTTGTTTTCGTGGCTGTCTGTTTAGAAAAAGCAGTCTCGCACAGATACGTGGAGTGGAAGGGCATCAGTTGATGGACGCTTCCGAAAGAGAGAATCCAGACTCGCTTGCTTTGAACACACCATGATTTATTGATAGCTCTCGTAACGCATGTGTGTTCGTGAAAAGTGTGGAGTGAACAAGACAAAGGGCAGGAAAGCTGAACATTATAGAATGCTGAAACAAGGGGCGGGCCATGAAGTTGAGGGGGTGGGACGGGGCACACAGTGACAGCAGCGCTGAGATCAGACCTGATCTGACTGAAGTTTGATTGGCGCAGAAGCGAGGCTCCGCGCACCGGCAGGAACCCTCTCACGGACCGGCACCGCTGGATTAGTCGAGTTTTGTGTTAATGCCCTAATAAGATCTATGTACAGTAAGCCTAGAGGGCCAAAACAGTCGAAGCGACCTCGGAGCGCTTTGTTTTTCAAAACGCGCGAGTTAACCGAACCGTGCCGCGGACTCAAAACGAACTGTTCGTTTGGCGTGTTCACATATACGCAAAAAATACTAATCGAGCTGGGTTCGCTTTAAGGGCTGAAACGGACCAAGTCTAATCCAATCTGGCGTGTGCAGGCTGCGGTGGCATCATTGGTGGCATCATCATTGCGTCATCACTGTTTCAGTTGCGTAAAAAAAAATTCAGAAACCGAAAATGCATTTTTTGCCATTTTTGCCAAATATTCGGTGCATCCCTAATATATAAATATATATAATCCCTAATCCCTAATAATCCCTAATATACATATATATATATATATATATATATATATATATATATATTTATATATAGTACCGTGAGTATCAATCTGATACTTTTTTACCTTTTTTTTATAATATAATATAATAATATATTCATCTGGAAGCACTTTGAATGTAACATTCCTGGTCGGCGGCCGCTAGAGGCCCCCCTTTTCTGTTATATAACAGGACTTTTATGTTGAAGGTCAGTGTACATGGGGTTTTAGTTTCATATCATTAGTTACAGCTGTCTGGTGTTTCTGTTAAAGTATTGTCCTGGGTCCTGTTCCGTGAAACAGGATTAAGGGAATGTCTGTATTACTTTTCCTTACTTTCCCTTGAAATAAACCAGACTTTCCCTAAATCCTGTTTCATGGAACAGGACCCTATTTGTATTGGTTCATGTGTTTGTGTTCAGTTTAGGTTGGACCTCTGGCTTCCTGCTGAGTTTTGTGGTCACTTGTTCTGTCTCTGTTATGTTTGCGTTTAGGCCCTCGTGCCTTTTTATCAACAAAATGTGTGTATATATGTGTGTATATATCTGACAACAAAATGTGTGTATATATATATATATATATTAGAATACATATACCACTTTATATATGAAACAAATAAATGAATAAGTAAAACTCTCACTGTTGTGCCCACGCCCCGTTCCTGCTGAGCTTTAAAAATACAGAAGTCATCGCTCTGCGCCTCCATCACAGATTTATGGTTTGAGGCTTGTGAACACCTCAGAGAGAGCGGTTGAGGGAATCTAGAAAGAGATAACTAAGGCTGATCATAATCCTCAGCGGCTGATCTGGAGTCAGAGGCTAATGCCCAGTTTAACGCTGTGCATGTGGTCTCATGTGTAGTACCAGAGACTGAAGGCGAGTTATTGAAGCCACATTATTTGCCTGAGATTTCCCCTAGTTGCTGATATCTACTTCTCCTGAATCTCTCCTACTGCCCGCTGATCCTGGATCAACATGGTCTCTTGGTGTTTTGAGTGGAGATCTGGTCCAAAAGCCAGAATAGAGTACTTTTCAAAGAAACAGCCCGCGTTCAAATCTGAATCTGCATCTGCAGAGAACATTGATTTCTGCTGTGGTGAGGATCATCTTCTGCATGACAAGGAAAAGGCAGCAGGCAGTGTTTATCTGGTAGTTTGCTTTTTATTTTGTAAATATCACTAGTTGCCATTAGTTGCTTCTCAATGCTCAGTATTCACTTATATTATAAAAAGTGTTAATATTATTATTAATATTAGTTGTAGTAGTAGTAGTAACATTTTTATCATATTTATTAAAAAAATAGAATATCTTTAATGCGTTATTCTCTTCTAATTGATTTAAGATCTTAATGTTTAATGTGTTAATGTTTATTTTGGACCCTCTCTGTTGGTCAACTTCATGAAATCACACAATAGCTGCAGTTTTCCTGGGGTGTTAAAAACGAGAACATTTCTGATCTGATAGTAAAGATAGTAATTCTTTCTTTTGTCTGAGGAAATATCGCTCATTCATGTCGGCTCCCCGAGGTCACAGCCAGCAGCGCAGGGGCGAATAGAGGATCGTCCCATTCCCGATTACTATCTTCCGACCCCCTCTGTGCCGGGTCGCGTGTGCCTCGAGGTCTCCGGCTTTTTTTACATTTTTTTTTATTTCTTCCCTCTCTGTGTTTTAGCGTCGCACCACTCACAGAAGCTTTTGGCACTTTCCATTCCCAGTGTCCGCAGTGCTGAGGCGGAGTTCTTGCTAATGTATTAATAGGTTTAGGGTGAGTCGCCCGTGATTTGTGAGGATGGCTTAAGGACGGAACTCACTGAAGCAGCATATTTTCCTCTTTATCGGTAGTGATTATGGACCCGGTTTAATGGATCACGCTAACCGTGTATTGTTTTATCCCCGTTCTCATCGATCTCACTGATTTATGTCATACTTTGTTTACTGTGGTTTGCAAGTAAAGAAAAAGAAAAGAGTCACTGAGGATAATGAAAGTGTCGATGTAATTAAGCTTGTTTACTCTATTTGTGCTCCGTTGTTGGATCTGTGCTTTAATTGGGCCTTTGGTAAGCAAGCCTGAGGGTGTTAGAGCAGTAATAAACATCTGCCCTTTCGCGAAACTCCCAAAGTCCAAAGTTGTCTGCCGCATCTTCTGCCAGAACTGATTCAAAATACACTTGGCAATGTCACCTTCAATCTGAGGAAGAGCCAGATAGGGGTGTCGAAGTCAGGAGAGCGCTTTCGCAAAGTGCATTTGCTGAGACAATAGGCTTTTGATGCCCTGTTTTTCTTTGCCTGGACAAAGGAGCGCCAGCGGGCGCGGAATACTAATCCGGAGAGTGATCTGTCTCAAGCGTGACCTTTGACACCAAACACAAACACAAACTTGGCCCACCTGTCCTTCTCGCCGATGTCGTTTTGTGGTTGTTATGCCCACACAGATGCCTTCGGAAAGTAAGCAGAATACTTATATCGTTCAGGATCCATGCAGAAACACGGAAGTCTGGCGCTCAAAGTCAGCGGTGGTTTCAGTTTCTAAATTAAAAGTAACGTGAAATACTCAAGACTGTAGTTCGTGTTCAGTACTCTTTTTTGTAATTCACATTTTTTTAAGCCAAGAGTTTCACCTTGGCCCCACTTTGCCTCCCCTTTACAGTGCTCGTGTAAGATGAGATCAGATAAACAGATGGACAGATGGATGGGCGGATGGCTGGATAGATGGATGGATTGATGGTTAGACAGAGACAAAGAGATGGTTGATTTGTGATGAATGGGTGGATGAATAGGTGGATGGACAAACAGATAGACAGATAAATACAAGGATGGATGGATGGGAGGATGGATAGCTAGATGGATAGATGAATGGATGAATGGATGATTAGACAAAAAGACAGACAGACAGAATGATGTGATGGATTGATGGATATATAGCTAGATGGATGGATGAATGGATGCATGTATCAATGGATAAATGGAAAGATGGATGATGGATGGACAGATGAACGGATGAATGGATTAGTAGATGGAGAGATGGACAAACAGAAAGATTATTATTAATAAATAAAAGAATAATTGTAATTGTTTAACTGGGGAGTTTTTGAACTGCAGCTTTTGCTTTGTTGCATATATTCAGAATAGCAGATTTTCTTCACTTCCACTGTTGACCGCTGGAGATCTAATTCATGTTTGTCTCTAATGCATTTCAATATTTATTACAAAAAAAAACAAGCATACCAGAGATATTGAATATAATCACTCCACCTAGATTCAACTAACTTATTTACATACTCCCACTCAACCCAGTCAACTATTTTAAAACACTCTAGCCCCACCAGGTTCCTCATGGCGTACATGCCTCGATTGGCCCTTTATGCACTTTCCTTCACTTTGGATCGATACAGCTTGTGTTTGTATGCAGAAGAGGGAAAGTCAGTTTTGTTTTTAATCTTGCTTTATAAATAGAAATGTATTATTTGATTACTTGGCCAAAATATAAGAAATAAACATAACTTATAGGCAGCATTCATAAGACTACATCACACCTACATAAATCAACTGACCTGAACCTGCATAAACATTTACAAAACCTTAGTGTTTGATCATTTTATCATTTGTCATAGAAACCATGTTAGTTAATGCCATTTTTTATTTATGCCATTTCGTCTCAGTAAGATAATTGACACTTGCTGGAACAAGCATTTATGAATGTAATAATGCTGTAATTTCACATACATTAAAAATGAAATTGGGTTTGTAGCAAAATAACAACAATTTAATGACGTCTCTCTCTGTTACTCCCTCTGATGCAGAAATGTCAGGCACTAGTGCAGACATCTCCCAGGTGCACTGGAAGCAGCAGTGGCTGGAGAACGGGACACTTTTCTTCCACGTATCCATGAGCAATCCAGAGCAGCTGGCCCTGGCCACGCAGCCCACCGTGCGAGAACCTGCTCAAGGCCTTCATGAGCACATGCACCTGCTGCACATCTCTGTCATGGTAAGTGAATGTCCTTTTTCAGAAAGACGTCCAGGTTTTTTTTTTTTTGTTTTTCCCCCGGAATCCCAGCTTCCACCTTGGAACTGCACTCTGAAAGTCAAAGGGCTCGACTGGCCAAGTCCTGTTTGACTCAAGGGAGGACTCCAGTTTCCAGAAAGAGCCTGGACTAACCTACAACAACTATGGCAAAGAGCTGTATGTGTTAATCCCCAAGGTACAAACTTTTAGTAAACTTTAGTTAACTTTTATTACATTTTGTTATTATAATTATCATAACTTTTGATTATTTTATTATGTTTTTGGGCAAGTCGATGTTATATGATTTCAATTCCTCTTGGAACCAAATCAAATGCTGGCATTCAGTGGACTAGCTTTTCCTGCAAAGCAGTCAAAGTAATCCAATAGATTAAGGTTATACCCTCATTTGACCCCCAAAGTCCAGTTTGGTTGAACCATGCCAGGGCCTGTTTAAGGAGGCTGGCCTGGCACAGTTCAGCTGGACTCAGGCAAAGTACACATCTTGTGTACCTTTGCCAAGCATGGAACTTGAATGTGTCTGTCTCATTTAAGGGAAAAGGGATGGTGTAGCGTTTGCTGGAAATTTGTGCGGATGAGAGAATGCAGGAACAGCTGGACACAATGCACAAAAGGTCTGAGATGTCGGGCAAAACTAGCCTGAAGGACCACCGAACAAAGTGGTGAGGAGCTGAAACACTGTGGGTTCAATATCTGAAGATATGGGATGCAATCTTTAATCCTGGAAGCTCACCGAACAAAAGGGATAAAGCCATGAGAAATTTGATGATGCAAGCGCTCTCGAGTTCAGTACGTGAAGCGTAAGTTGAGCACAGTGGGGGGAGTGGGAGGAGGGAGTAGGCATAGTATGAGTCTAGTGTAAGTTCTCCCTAAGTTAGCTGTCTAGCATTCAAGCTGGTTGCTTGTCAGTCTTTCCTGACTTGTTTGCAAGTATTTAATGGAGTCCATATCATTTACTTCCCTTTATCTAACGTTTCCTTTAGATACAGAGTTCAAGAGGGTTTAGAAGAACAGGAGTTCAGTCTAAATGTCAGCTGGTTTTGCACTAATGTGTGGATTTCTAAATGAAATAGCAAACACACACACACACACACACACACACACGCACAACAAGAAAAAATGTCTTTGTAGCCGCAAGCCAGGGGTGGCACGTGCTTTGAATGTGCATCTATTCACTGAAGCTACATCACAGGGAAAAAACTTGAATGAGTGCCTGTCCCTTTCAAGTTTTTCCACATGAAAGCTGAGGACCCTGGTCTCTGTTACAGTAACTCCTTTATATATGCCCAGATACCCATTACCTCCCAAAAGATTGTGATCTGGTGTCTGTCATCTGGGTGGAATTTTTCAAAGTCCATACCACAATAATGAGATAGACGGAGACAACCAAAACCAAAGAGACAGCGTTAATGAGTCCCTGGACAACAATTAACTCTTGTTCTAAGACGCACAATGCCCGCAAGAGTATAATTTAAAGCAGACAAATTCAACTTACTTCAGTCATCCTTAATGGCTGACTTGGTGCAGCAGCTCCAGACTCCCCTTGATTGATGCCTCGATGGCCAATCGGTCAAGCGCTGGAAGAGGAGCATGTAGGAGCCAATGAAAAAAAGGAAGGCAAAGAATCTTCCGGCCATTGCTCGTCACATCTGGAAACAAGGTGTACTCATAAGTGTGTGTGTGGATTATTGGCTCGAGGCATGCTGTGGTGTTTCGAGTGAGCATCATTAACTGTAATTCTGTCAGCTCCATGACACATTTAAGGCAAAGGCGCTCTATTCTTCCACCACCGAGCTGTCACTCAGCCCCTTCTTCTCCCTGTGGTTCACAATCTGCAACTTGATAAGCGCTGCTCAGAAGCATAGCTTCTGTCACGAAGATGTAGCCCAGAGATGTGTGACGGAAATGACTTCGCTGCGAGTCGCTCGGTGTGTATTCGTAAAACTGTGTTTGCCAAATAAGCTGGAGGTACTGAAAGCGTGTTCCGTATGCCCTGTGTTAAACCACTGATGTCACAGTTATTAACTTGACTCTAAGTGATACAATTTTAAATGTACCCTGGCTCTGTTCGTGGGAGCAAAATGTGGGAACGGCACTGACCGGAGCTTCACAGTATTTGCTAGTTATTTTGTCCCAGCATAACAGTGTCGTTATTCTTTAAAGAAATGGTAAAATCCTGACAATTAGCAGCATAAATAGTATAGTTTCAAGGCAAATAGAATAGTTTCTTGATAAATGTTCAAGAAACTACACCATATAGTTCATGATGCTCTCATATATTCTTCAAAGAGTCAGAAGTTCCTTGCTTTCATGTGCTTGTAGATTTCTTCAATGATTCCACAGTACAGCAGAGTGATTTGCACTCAGTTGCTAGTCACTCTAGTCAGAACTTTATGAAAGGCACTTTAAAGCCCCAGGGAGGGCAGTTACCTTTAACTGACCTGTGGATGATTGGCCCACACCGTAGTCTCCCAGGCAATGAGGCTTCATTGGTGTATTCCTCATGAATATTAAGTGTTTGCATCTTCAGTGCACTGGCGAGTTTTCCTCTTAACCACCCTTAATACCCGGTTAAGAAGATGGTGCAAATATTACATTTGATGGCTCAGTTAAGGTAAGGCGAGATAAGGTGGCTCTAGCTATGTTGGTCAAGCCAAACATCACAGGTGGTTCCTGCAAATCTTTATAAGCACATTAGAGATGACCCGACAGCCTTGCAATTCCCATCTGACTCCGTCACCAAAGACAACATTTTCTGTAACAAGCTAATCATGCCACATTAGGCACAATTACACGGGGGTAGGACAAAAAAACCGAGGGTGGTTTGCATTATTCCGCTTTAATTGGCACACTTGCCACTCATGCCGTGAAAACACTGGCATGCCAGGATAATGATCGCTCTATAGGTTACAATTTTGCCTTCGTTGTGTCTTGGAGGACCCGCCAGACAGGCTGAGGAGGCTGCAGATTCAGATAATGAGTTTCAAGGTTTCAGGATGTTCTGGCGTCCTCACAGAGGAAGAGCGAGAGAAAGAAGGATTATTGAAACGCATAGCAGGAGGGAGAATGAGGTGGATGAAACGAACATTCTATTTCAAGGCTGTGTTTATTCCAGTGGGATATTGTAATGGGCAACAAAGCAAATATGTGGAGAGAGGACATGCATGCATATACTATAAAGAGCATGCAAGCATGCCTCACTGTTCAAGCTCATATATGGTGGAAGTGGAAGAGACTGTGCAGTTTTTCAGGAGAGGACACTGCAAATACAGTCTTACCGGATAGTTACTATGTTTCCTATCTTGCCATTGGTAGTCTGCTGTCTTAAAAGCTTGCTGAAAACATCCACTATGCTCCAAATATAGTGGGCCAGCCAAGACACGTTTGGAAAACAGATGACAAGTAATGGAAACCCGCCAATTAGCAACATATAAGCTGAATGCCTAATTCTACAAGAGCCTCAAATTCAGTTCAATCATTTAATTGTGTTTAAAAAATACCTTGGCCTACCCTTCTGCACCTTTGTTGTAAAAACTAAAAACAGTCTCGACTTTGATAAGGCCAACCTATAATCTGAGATTATTTCTATTGCTGCTGCTGCTCTTGAGCTGCAGTCATGCACCCACACAGCTGGTTTATATTTAGACCAATGTGTACAAGCCCAGTCCAGGCCCGAAGTCTGTTGTTTGTGTCTAGTGCCCATTAGCTGCCTGTCCTGCCCCACAGCACTATGAGTTATCCGGGTCTTCTAGCTTGTTTAGCAAGGCTGGTCAGATGTTGTTTGGCCCCGGGCCCTTTTAGCATGCGGCGGGCATCTGCTTTCCTTTGCATAATCTTTTAGAGCGGCTCGACTTGCTGCATGTGTAATGTTTTGTCTGTTTCGAAACCTTGCCTTGAGGGCCTTACCGAACACCATTGATTCAGCTTCTCATCCTTGCTCACGAGATATCAAACGCAAGCTTCAGCTGGCAGGCCGAGGGTGGTCTCCAGCCACTTTTCCTGTCATATTTCCCCCTCATGAACCAGCATGCAGTTAAACTACATGGTTTGTACGGGAGCAAAGCTGGGGTCTGTAAGATAATTCGTGGAGTGGAACCACAAAGGGAAGGCGAAGCACGTTTACAAGCAGAGAATTACGGAGACGAGTGG
Organism: Hydrocynus forskahlii; assembly: GCA_037974365.1. Lineage (NCBI taxonomy): Eukaryota > Metazoa > Chordata > Actinopteri > Characiformes > Alestidae > Hydrocynus > Hydrocynus forskahlii. The sequence continues at coordinate 31,482 of JBBPCX010072578.1, forward strand.
CTTCACTGTGCTGTGGAGAAAAGCGATTAAATGTAGTGCATTTGCTGTATTGCTAATATACATTAAATTAGACTTATTCAGTTGTAACCATGTGGAGTAGTTGGCCAGCGATATGTGTGCTTTTTAGCAGTTGGCTAAAACGTAATATAGCAATTAAAGCGTTGGCGGTGATTTATGCCAAATAGGTGGCTACCACTTCTGGGGCCTGTGTTGAGAAAAGGCTATTTAAATAAAATGTGTGCAATTGTAACCGCTAGTGCTGTCGCTACAGCTAAATATAACTAAAATAACCCGTGGGTACCTCTATTCCCAGGTGTAATTGAATAAATTCATCATTCATCAACATGAGAGAACCATTTGCAGTGGAGATCTTGGAGCGCATCATATGAGCTGTTCTGAACTGAGCCATGTGTAATAGAAATTGCAATCTGTGCATCTGACAGAGACACGTGTGGAGGGACTGCGCTGACTCTTAGTTGGCTGACAAAACGTCCAGTCTGCTTAGCTATAGGCTAAAAACAACTGCAGTATGGCTCATATTCCAAGGCTTTGGCAGCGACTTGTTACTTAAATAGGCTGTTAACACCTGTGTTGACGACAGTCTACTTAAATAAAATATGTCTGCTCTGATGTGCCACTATTACTGCTGGTGCTCTGAATACCCCTAACCATAACAGAAACAGGCTTTTGATTGTTTTATACCTATGCCACATGGACGAAGAGGAGGCTTCAAGCAGTGCTGAGAGTCAGAAGAGTGTCTTTTTAAGTATGTTTACAACAATGTGTTTGGCAGTAGTTTATTTTTTAGTTAGAGAGGGGTATACATCAGCTAACCTGTACAATATGCAGAAAGATGCTAGTATATCTATAGCTGGGATCCTTTATTGATTTAACATTAGTTATTGATAATGGGAGTGAAATGGTGTAATTTATTGTTAATTTCATCTCCAAATGAAAAGGGTCCTGAGATCCAACTGTCAAGGTCTGCGTTAGAGAGGGAAGGGTAGGACGCCACAGCACGGTTACGAATATATACAAGTTTAATAATAA
>JBBPCX010072602.1:6252-32526 GCA_037974365.1 Hydrocynus forskahlii
TATCAAAAAAAAAAATTAACAATGCAAACGAAATGTAGAACTGATTTCAGAGTTTCAGCGTGACTCAAACTCCACGTTCCGAATATTTCTCGAATATTTCTATTCTAATATTTCTAAAAATTTTCAAAATTCTCAAAAGATATTTTGAGAGATTTGAACACAAATATTTTGCACACACAAACAAATACACCAGTTGCAAGTGGCCCTGCTACACTTCACCTCTCATTAACTGATTGGTGAGGGGATGGAGAGGGGTTTTAAATACAGTAAGTAATACACACCTTGTATTTAGCCAGGGATCAAGGGTTCCTGCATTTCACTCTAATCAAGCCTCTATTCAGGATGCTTTTGGAGGTACACATTTTCAGTTCATCAAACCACACAAGACAAAGAGAGTGCAGCTCGGTTGGATCTGCCTGAAACTGACCTGCTTTGAGGGGTAACAAAAGCCGGAGGTATCACTGCAAGTCATCTGAGACGGGCATGGGGGGTGTCACATGGGACCCTGGCGGTTTCTGCGCTTGCTGGTCACCTGGAACCCAAGATGAGTGAGCATTGATAACAGGGCAGACACCCCAAGAATGGAAAACATGCAAACATGACATGGCATTATTCAGTGTCAGGGCTCCTGAACCTAGAGGCTATGCTCAGGAGATATGTGATTACAGCCCACACCACAGGCCTCCCAATCAGCCAACTGGAGGCACAACAAGCATGTGATGAACATGTCAATTATTCAGTCACTGGCTGTCCATGGTGCCTTCATTTTCTAAAGATGCCTCAACAGATAGCTTTCATCCAAACCTTAATTAAAGACTGGAAATGGAAGGTCATTTTCCACATCCACATTCCACATTCCACAGCCACGCCCCCTCATGATGAACCTTTTTCCAAACCAGGTTGCATGATTTAGGTAATCTCGTAATTCATAGTATCAATGCCTCCTCTCTTAGAAATGTGAACAAGCACTCAACTTTAATATGCTGCACCATGTTCACCATGTTTTTCATATGACCATATACAGTAGCCCCCCGCTTTTATGCGGTTCAGCAGTCGTGGCTTCAGTCTATCACAGATATTTTTTGAAGAACCGGACCAAAAATTGCTTGTGGAAACGACAGATAACCTCCGCATTTTTTTTTGCTTTTGTGATGTCTGCCACGCCCCTCATCCTCGTGCTGGTTGTTTATGTTTGAGCGCGGTGGTTAGCAAGGCAGTTAGACACCTGAACGGAATCAGCCTCCGCTGCTCAAACATAAACAACCAGCACGAGGACGAGGGGACATGGCGGATGAGGCCCGGATGTCACAGTCAGCTGTACTCAGAAGCGGGAGGTTTGAAAGTAGCCAATCTGAGAACATTATTTATTTCTCCCTGCTGCTGATTGGCTGCTGCCCTGTGACGCATATGTGGCAGCTGCTGTCCAGAATTTCCCCCGTGGAGCATCTCGTGTGTTCTCGTGTTTTTAATAAAGCCCTGCATTTTTATTACTGTCAACTGAATGAATTTATGATTGTATTTACCCTGCTTATACCAAAGAAAACAGCAGCGCATACTAAAGAAAACGGCCGTGCATGAATTACAGTGCAGTCTATGCAGGGCTAATATAGGTATTTACATTCTAGCACTGCAGGAGTTCAGGGTAAACTGTACAGTACGGATATGGCTTTACCTTTACATTTTCTTTGAGGTTAATGTATTAAGCTGAGTTTAAAATGAAATTAAAGTGTTTTGGGAGCATATGTGGGGAATATTTAGGGTTTACACTATAAAAATAGGCATTTTTTTTTACCACATCACAACAACGCAGTTTTTCACTATACATGGGTGCTCTTGGAACATAACCTCCGTGATAAGGGGTTTACTGTATTATTTTTTTAATAACGTAAATCATGTTTGGTTGTGGGTGGCGCAGGGGTTAGCACTGTTGCCTCACAGCAAGAAGGTCCTGGGTTCGACTCTCAGGTTGGGCGCAGGGTCTTTCTGTGTGGAGTTTGCATGTTCTCCCCGTGACTGCGTGGGTTTCCTCCCATCACCGAAAACATGTGTGCATTGGGGATAGGTCGAATGAGCACACTAAATTGCCCCTAGGTGTGACTGTGAGCGTGAATCGTTGTCTGTCTCTGTATGTGGCCCTGCGACGTGCTAGCGACTGTCCAGGGTGTACCCCGCCTTCGCCCATTGCAGCTGGGATAGGCTCCAGCCCGACCCCGAGTGCGGGACAAAGGGGTAGAAGATGGATGTTCGGTTGTGGATATGTTTTATGGATGAATCTGATTTAGAAATTGTGTGTGTGTGTGTGGGGGGGTAATTTACAGTTTGTCTGCGATTTTGAAAATGACATAGTCTGACGTGCATAAAATGTATTCAGTGATTAAAGAACAGTATTAATTTTATACACGTGTAAGACTATTCACAAAAGAAAAAATAACATTGCGCTTGTTTTCTAGTTTTTCTGACTTGTGACTGGCCTACACTGTTTTGCTTTGAATCACCTTATTGGTGCAAAAATACTATTTTATTCCTATCAAACTGTTTTATCTTTGGCATATCGAGCAGATTAATAAAAGAAACAAGAACAAATGTTTTACTGCCACAGGCTGCAAAGTGTCTAAAGATATAAGGTGTCTAGATAAAGGTGTTCCAACTACTGTCCTGATCACCACCTGATCATTTAGAATCAATTGCACCTGTTTTTTCACTGGTTCATGCCTAAAGCTAGATGCTTGGATGATTAATATGTAGGTCCCATTGTGACTGAAACTGTTTAGGCCTGGAGAACTATTCTGCAAAACCACATTAAAAAGTCAATAAAGTATGAGAAAATGAGGGGTGGCTCAAGACTTTTGCACTGTAGCTGTAAGACCAGACAATGTATAGCCTATGCTTCTTTGGTATAGCCATGAATGCCAGAATTTATACTTTAACATTTTAGTTTGTCAGTTTGTTTCTTTTTTGTCAAGTTTCATTGTTGATTCCACTGTTTATTGTGTACTGTATGTGGTGCATAGAAAAACAAACTGCCTGGCCATTCAGATCCAGATACTGCTGCACTGCAGCGTTACTCACACCTATAAACACGAATGGCAAAATGAAAAACCAGATGATGTGTGTCTCTCTCTGAAACCGACTTTATTCATATCCATCCTCTACCTCCTAAAAATGAAATGGAATAGACTTTCATATCGTTTTTCTTGCAATGTGTTATTCATTATCACATGAAACTGACCAGTCAAACTGTACTCTTATTGTGAATCAAGCTGTACCCTTGCTGTGAAACTTGTTGGTGATGTTTTTCTGAGGTATCTTGGAATGGAAAAAAAATTAGTGAGTCCATGATAAAACTCCTTTCGTTTTTTTTTTTTTTTTAAAGAAAATCACTTTGGAGTCCCTATAAGTAAAAAGCCCAGTAAAGAAGCTGTGTGTACATGAGAGTGTAGAATGCCTCCTGTTTCAAACACTGACTGAAAATGATTAGAACGCCAATTATATGATTTATTTTAGCATTACGTTATAAAATGGCGAAATATGATTAACATGAAGTGATTCCAGACTTTTTGAAGGTTGTGGTGATGTGTACTGCAGGCTTGCTTTCTTGTCAAAAAAGGCAAATATTTGTGTTGCTTATTCAATGAATAACTAATATAATAATCAATACATGAAGAAAGTGTTCTGGATCGTTGAAATATCAAAAAGCAGCAGGCATTTAACTGGCCAGTCAATCAACTAGTCTGTACAAGGTCGTAGCATAATGCAGCGAAATCACTCCGAGTCTTTGTTTGTTTGTCCACTCAGCAAATTTTGCAGGCTTGCACTCCTGGAACAGTTTATCTGGTGGTTAAAAATAACAAAAGTGGGGTCAGTGCAAAGGATTGTGCTTACTCCATTATATACTCTATTAAAATCACTACTGACGACAGCAGGAAATTGTTTCATTCCTTTAAATGAAATTGTTTGATTCTAAGGCGTGTTTTGGAGTGCTCTAACCTTGGGTGTTATCAGCATCAAATGCGATGGCCCCCCTGCGCAGGCTTCCTATTTGTTCGATCTATATTAGGGCAACGAAAGCAATTTCTTTACGTTATTTCTGATGACTCGCTGCGCTGCATTTTGATCCGACTCAGGCGCAACAAGACAATGATGAATGCTGGCTATGGGTTGAATGTAAATCAGTGGAGGGGCCCTCCGTCGCATTTCAATGTGCCCAGCGCGAGCTGTTTGGGATCACCCACGGAGAGACAGATCCGCAACGGCTCTCACCCAGCCAGAGAGCTGCTAGTCCATGTCTTTTCCGCAGAAATATTCAGAGACGTGGTCATAATGTCAGCAGAGGCACAATTTTTGCTGCTGCACAGACGCAGTCACAAATGACGGGGTCCTGTTGGCTCTGGCATGACTCATGGAGTTCAGGCAGCCCGGTTTCATGTGATGATTGGTATGAGTCATGCAGCCGAGCTGCGTCGCACGGCTGCAGAGTTAGCCACCACCACAGCACTGTGTGGGCTGACTGGTTCACTTCACCGTGTAGCCTACAGTTTAGCGGAGCAGCACTTAACACTAGCAGCTTACTGTCTAATTGATCTCCATTCAGTACTTGTGTACACTCTGGGAAAGCTCATTTGCACGGTTTTCCACTGTCCCTCAGTTGTAGTCAATCTGACAAGACATATTCAGTGTTTCAGCTTGCCTTCTCTGGTTTAGAACTGAAGCTATACATTGCATACATAATGCTGCGTAGGTGTATATCCAAGCCTACATCCAGCTAATTAACATTATGCAAAGTGCATGTCTAAATCATCATGCTGCTCAAGTCAGGCAGTCTCAGATAGATTTGCTGAAATGGTTGCTGAGATTTTGGACATTCTTGTGTTTTTAAAATGGGAAAAAAAAATATTAATGGAATTCAAGCTACTAATACTGTGAGTTACACATGCTTTTCTAAATTCCTACACTGTATAAATAAACATGAGCAAGTGTATCTGCAAATAGATTGAAAGGTTGTTTACTTTCTGGATTTCTCAATGCTTATTTTTTTGATGTGCAAAAATATGGCCTTATTCAGCTAAAAAAAAGTATTAGTTTTTCTATTGCTATGAAAATATGCAAATACTTCACACTGTATTGATATGCTGTCGACCACAGGTCATCCAACAATAAAGGCAGAATTCTGCTATCATATAATGAGTAAATACATTAGAACTAAAAAATGAACTTTTGGAAAGCGTTACAAAAACAAATCTAAGAATCTAGTGAGAACCATCAGCTATAATTTTAGAATCTCAGGAACATTGATGAATCTTCCCAGGAGTGATTAGCCTGCCAGAATTTCCCCATGGGTGCAGTAGCAATATATCCATGGAGTCATTAAAGATTCTAGAAGAGTTTCCAAGGAACCACTGGTGTCTCTACCGGGACAATCCCTAAGGCTTTTTTGCCTAAAGTTATTTGGACAAACAAGTCTGAAGAGCAGCTTTTCAGACAATTTATATCTGACAGAAATTTCTTCCTTTATATCAACCACTGCACTACATAATAGTAACATTATTAAAACATGGTAGTGTGAGGATTTTTCTGCCAGACAGGGCCTGGGCTACTTGCTGTTATTGAAAGAACCCTGAATTCTGTTCTGTATCTGAGAATTCTTGAGGGCACTGTCTGTTCATCTGTCCATTATGTTAGGCTAAAACTGAAGCATGGGGATTCTAGCAAGACAGTGATCCAAAACAGAAAAACAAATCCCCTTCTGAGCAACTGGAGAGAAACAAAATGAATTCTCGGGAGCCTTGCTGAAGTCCTGGCTTAAACCCAACAGAGATGCTGGTGTAGAGCCTCAGTTGAGTAGTTCATGTTCAAAACCCCACCAAAATGTCTGGATTAGATTAAGTCCATGAAGAAGAGTGAGCCCAAATTCTTCCACAAAAATATAAATGCCTAATATTAGACTGTAGGAGATGCTGTTTGCAGTAACTACAGCTAAAGGTTTTCGTTTGAAGTTTTTTATGTAGGCAATTACTTTTCCATGCAGATTATTTACATGTTAGATATTTTTGCTCTTTAAGTATATTAAATAAAAGCTTCAAAAATGTGTTGTTTTCAAAAATGTTCAAAAAAAGGTTCAGCAGCATATTTATAGTTGCAAATGTATGACTTGTGAGACTAATAAAGGTTTATCTTATCTTATCTTATCTTGTCTTATCTGATTGTTGTATTTTGTTTGATTGCTAGATTTGAAAACACCACTGTGTAATATACACATCATTCATTAGAATTAGGCAAATACTGTTTTTGTAGCACTACAATTGAGACTAATTAAAACAGTGGTTGGTATGGTTTGTCATATAGCCATATTGTTTTAACCCCTAAGATCCTCAGAAACAGCTGGTGGGTCCAGTCCATCTCTCACATCTTAAAGAGTCCATACCCACGTTTTTTCATTCATGAGAATTGTCCAATCTCGAAACTGAGCAAAACTGTTTTGTTAAATGATGTAAATGATCACCCCTCTAATTGTCTGCCCTGCATTGTTCTTTAATCAAATAGCAGTGTGGACTGGAAAGAGTCAAATCAAATTAGGCTGCTGTCATATATGGACTATATTAGGCTGGGGAGTGAATGATGCATTTTAAAACATAAACAATTTTTATTTAGTACTTATTTAACCAAATTGAGCAAGGCCAGTTTGCTTTTATGTACCCTAACTATTAATAGCACAACACAAATTGACACTATTTTAACTGAATTATTAGGATTTAGGATGCAGCGAGACCAGGAATTTTTTTTTCTCATGCTTATTTCACCCTCATGTCTACATACACACACCAGCACACATATACATCAGGCTGAGACGCAGTAATAGTGCTTCTTTTTGGTGACAAGCCGTCCCTTTGGGTTTAAGATCCTTGTCCAATCACCAGTGGTGAAGAGCCCTGTGGAAGTACTCAATTTTAGTGCGGTCTTCATCCCTGCCAGATAACAACATGACAGCCTCATTCTCATAGAATAAAGCTCTGCCAGTCATTCAAAACATAGACTCGTAGCTTCAATGGAGTCTGTATTGAAACTGTAGTTCGTGCCCCTCTCATCTCAGAGTTATGCAAAGTGTCCATTATAATAGCCCTCTCAAAATCCTGCATCTGTTCATGCAAACAGATATAGTGAATAAAAAGGGCTATATGAGAGAGCTCATACTCCATCACTTGCCTTCTCCCATAGCAGACAGACCTAAGTGGGACTCAGTCATTTGTGTTGCGGTTTACTAATGTAGCATAGCTGTTTTAACAAGTTTTGCCTGATTGCTTTGCAGTGAGGGGCAACTGGAAAAAATGAAAATATTCTGCTGATGTCATCATATCAATTATTTATATTTTTATTTACATTTGAAACATCTCACATAGTGACTAATAGTAATGGTCAAAAATGTTATGTTCAATTAAAGGTACAGTATAACTTGTAGAACATTTTTCCATGTCTAACATAAAAATATTTCTCATTACAGTGACATGATACTGGAAATACAGCTCCAAAAAAATGAGACCACTGCAAAAAATGTTCATTTACTCAGGTTTTATCTTTTATAGGTGCAAGTATTGAACTGAACAGCTTTGCTTTCGTTTTTAAAAACTGCTGACAATATTTCTCCTTATTTCCAGATAAAATAATTATTCTTTAAAGCAGTGTTTTTATACTTTTCCTCATTAAATAAGACTTCAATCGGGTGATCACTAATCAGACCCTCATGCAGCAGAATGTGGTGCTTGTATAGGAATTTTACAGACACTGGCATAAAATAGTTGTCATACTCATAATGCTGATGCTGATTTAAAATAAATTACAGTTATCAGTTATGAGCACAGAACTGCTCTGCGTTGGACCACCTCAATTTTGCAGTGACACCATCATATACAAAAAAGACCACCAACGCTGAAGTGTATTCCAGCACCACATATTACACTATACCACCTTGTCAGCAGAGGTGTTGTCAGTATCTTGATACATTCCGGGCTACTGTTTTGATTTGCCGATAGTGGGGTGGGTTTTGATTTGTCGAAGGGGTGGCAGGGAATAGTTTCCATCTTCAGTCCATCAACCAGGGTTGTTGCCGCAATTGTTTTTTTTAATGATTATTTTTGAGACCCAGAGCTATTAATAAAACATTTGAGGCTACAGCCCCAGACACCCAGGCTTAACAATGCCCTTGCTTGCCCTTATTCCTATTATGTTAAAAAACATGAATTAAAATAACAATGGTCCAAGTGGTCCAAAACTCTAGCAAAATAGTGAATAGAAGTCTTGTGGTGAGAAGCTGGCTATTGTGTAGACTGGGAGTACTCAATACTTGTCATTGAGATCTACCACCCATTCCAAACTAACACACCTGGCTCTAGTTTTCAGATGCCCCAGATATCCTGATCTTTTGACCCCTTTAATTAGTAGCTTATTTTACAATGCTTTGTAAATATACATCCTGTACCAACAGGTTTGGGACTTTTTTCAGTTTTTTATGTTTTGTATATTTTTTCTTCCAGCAAAACAAGACTGTATGCCAACGAATGAATCTTCATTTAATTTAAACCATAATAAAATATCACCTTTTCTGATTTTGTGCTCATAAGCAAAAATGTGCTATAATAGGGAAATGTAGATTCTGCCCTTTCTACAGAATTTCTATTTGTTTAAATGAGCTACGAGTGATAAAAAGATTTTTTAATTACCCCATGCTTTAAGTTTGGTGACTTTTAATGGTTAAACACTATAGTTCTACAGTTCTATCCGAAGAAGGGCCGTCTACAGCTATTAGAGTGGCACCCAAGACCAATTCCAAATTGCTGTGTCAACGCAATCAGTAGAAAATGCTACCAGTTCAGACAGGTGGAGTCTATTTTGGCCTTTACTCTTAATGTTTATACGAGGTGACCTTAACCATATCATGATTCCAAGCAAACTTTCTTCTCAGCCCCAGTCAGCCTCACTTGCCAACATGAGCACTGGCTATTACGTTTAATTTCGTTTTGTGATGGTCATCAGTTCTTGCCACAATACCTAAATTGTCTGTGTCACCCCCAGCCTATGATTCTCTTTCATTCCCTAGGCTGCTTGTCCCTTAACAGAGTTGGGTAAGGGAAGAAAAATGAAAACGCCAGTTTGACTTATATGATGTGAGGTTACATTGCACACTGGACAGTGTTTTAAAGTGAAAATGCTGGATTACTCATCAGACTCTACGACGCTGAGAAGCTGAGTGACGTTTATACATATACATATGCTGATCTGTAAAGAACACTATAAATTGTCCTCATCTGCCAGTGAGCGGCAGAATATGTCTTTTTCTCAGGCGGTATGTTTGCCCATCACTGAAACTGAACGGATATAATTCAGCAGATGAATTTTGCTGGGATCATGAGATATTCAATAAAGTTAATGGGCAGGGAAGTGAACAGGCATATGCTGAGACACCATTGTGAAAATTACTGAGAGGAGTGAAATGAAGCCAGTGGCCCGAGTCAACGGAATGGTTGAACAGCGAAATTGTACCTTGGGGCCCTTCTCCACCACTATCCCTCTTTATAACAGTGCTTTGGATAATGGGATGTGCTGTAGAAATATAACACAGGTGTGTCTGTTTCAAGTCCACGAATGCTAAATGAAGACGACATCCTGACTCAGTACAACAAAACTGTAGGTCAGTGAAACCTTACCAGCTTTCAGTTAATCTGAATTAACCCATAAAAGCCTGAGGAGTTGTAAAGGGGTTCTCACTGCAGCTCCTCATAATTTTCTTACTGATTAAATACTTTTATACTAGTTACTAAATAATACAATTTAAGATGTGCCACTTGAGTGCTAGGGTTATTCATCAGTTATTAATCTCACTCCTTAAGACATTCTACGATTAGTTATATAATTCATTCAGTCATTCATTCATGATCCTAACCAGGGTCATGCTTATCCCAGCACTCATAGGGTGAAAAGTGAAGTACCCCGGACAGGTGGCCAGTCCATTGCAGGGCAGACACACAGACAAACCCACTCACCGTCATACCCGGGGACATTTTAGCACCTAGATTCACCTGACATGCATGTCTCAGGATTGTGCCGGGTAACCAGACTACCTGATGGAAAGCCCTAAAGACACGAGGAAAACAGGCAAACTCCTTACAGAAACTTCTATTCCAGCTGGGAATCAATCCTGTGACCTTGCTATAAAGCTGTCTATAATGACAATAAAAAATTTTTTTAATTTATTGTCATTATAGACGGCTTAACCCCTAGAGGTCAGGAGGAGGTTGTTTTGCAGTGAAATTCCAAACAATGATGCATATATTTTATTACTTATCAGAGTTTAATTATCAGAATACACTATCTATTACTCCACTGGCACTTGCAGCGTTGCACCATTTTGAAGCATATATCTTATATAAAACATTGAAAGTGCACCCCCCCCCAGACACACACACACTCAATGTGCTGTCATTGTTCATGGTTCAAAGCAATGTTTCGGAACCTTTCCTTAATTTGATTGTTTTGTTTAATAGTCCTAACTTTATTATTCTTATTTATTTTAATGCATTTTTTATGTGGTTAAATGCCAAACGGTTTCAGGTTTTACAGCAAACCATTATATTATCTGAATCCTAGCCCCTCTTCCAATTCATCTTGCCCATTGGGTAAGTAACATTGACATTCATTTGGATTTATTTTTTCAGCTAAATTGTTCACAGACAACAAAGATGAAGCTTGCTCAGTTAAAAAAAAAGTTTAAAAAAAACCCATAACATTACATACATTCAATTTCTAGTCTGTATAAACATTTATTTAACACTTCCAAATCCATCCAGTTATTTCAGTATCAAGAATGTGGCACAAAATGTCAAATATGTTTCTTTTCCTGCATAAAAATAAGCATATAAAATGTCATCTAACACATATCATATCAATATCCAGAGCCAATGAACTGTGGAAACATCAAACTCATATGACCTGACTAGGTGGCTGGTGGCCTAGTGGTTAGGGAGTTGCCCCTACAATCAGAAGGTTGTGGGTTTGAACTGCTAGTGCCATCACTGGGCTACCCTTGAGCGTCCTCACACATTGCTCCTCGTGCGCCCCTCATTGGTAGCAGCCCTGCTTCACTTGGTGAATGGGTTACATGCAGAGAAAGAATTTCACATTGTTCACACTGTGTGCTGTGGGGTGTTCATACGTGACTGTAAGGGGCCACTTTACTTTCCCTGCTTTGGATAATCAGTTTGTTAATCATTATGATGCTTTCTCCTCGTGAAGAGCAACGCTTCCTCCACATAATAATCCTGATAGACAAAGATGCTGTTGTTTGCAGAGTGAAATGCGTCTGCTTACTTAAGGCTTGTAAACAGAGATAGTTCGCTGGTGGGGCCATTTTACTGTTTATAAATATGTCTGTGAGTGTTGTCAAAGGAGAAGACAACCGAGGAGGATGAACCAACCTCCAGGTCTATAATTACAGCAAAGCAGTCTATTGTTCACAAGTCGTGAAGAGGAAGATTTTTGACCTGTATCACCCCCTCAAGCCTTATTTACCTCAAAGATAATTATAATCTAGATGACTACAATTTCTTGTAGGCTTGGCTCCACCTACACTTGGCACAGTCATGTCAAGTCATATATCTCTGAAAAGCTTGTTTCTTGTAGAATCTAAATAGTCATACTATGATTGTTCTAATTCCATCATTCACACAAATTATTTTTAAATGTTGTATGTATTAATGTGTTTCTAATAATTATCTTTTGTATTGTGTCTTGCTTTTTCACTGGGGTATAAATGAGAGGAAACACAGGAGCCAGACTTTCTTAGTCATTCATCAACATAGGAAAGACTACCCAAAATGAAAATACATACATGTGCTTTCCTTTGTAAATCAGGCAAAGGATACATAAAATAGCTGAATACCTGAAAATGCCAATATTCTACTAGACTAGAACTGGGCTCTATGGTCTTTTTGGCAACCAAAAAGTTGGTTTGGGGCTGTTGTTCCTCCAGAGGCTTGGGGAACCTTTTAGGCCACATGGCATCACAGACTCCATGAGGTAGCAGGAGATTTTAAATAAAAATCTGTCTGCCTAAGCCAGAACGTTAAAACTGGGTCATGGTCGAAATTCCAACAGGACAACGATCCAATATTTAAACTCAAATTCACACAAAAATGATTCAGTGGACACAGATATGTGTCTTTATATTCAGCTACCGAATTTGAAGTTCAGGTTTAGGTAACCAATTTACTACAGTGTTATTCTTTCTTTATTTTTTATTATTTTTTTGCAGTGCATGATTTCTGCCTCCGCCTCTTTTTTGAACCAGACTCTCCCTGCACTAACCACTTGACTTGTTACATGACTGCGTGGACTCGTCTTTAAATCAGTATGTGCCTCCACAAAAGAGAAAACCACAAAGTGACCCCTACAGTCTGAGCCCACCCCCCCGGGAATGGGGCCAATTATTTTTCCTCTGTACTCTCAGCCATGGATGGCACCCGCTGCACCTTTGCTAAGCAGGTGGGCATGCCTTACCTTTTGTAAGCTATGGCTTTCCTTGTGAACCTCTCATTGAACCTCTCAGCATGAAAATCTTCTCAGTAGTATCTCAGACTACTTTGTTAATCAGATTAACCACCTTGAGACACAGATTAACCACGCTGAGGCCCATTTTCAGAGACCATCAAACTGTTGCACCAAGCAAAAACTAAATGTGTCCTCAATCTAAGCTCATTTGAAAAAGTCATCTTCTTTGTTTCCAGGGAATAAGCGTGGATGCTGGCATTGACATTAATTGGATAAGCCTGTTGTGTCTCCCAGTAACTAACATTTTAATTAAATATAAGATTTGAATACATTTGAATAAATGCAGGTTCATCATGAAAATTAGACAATTGTAGAATTCCAGATATGTTATATGACGGCCCATACATACTGTAGTTCCATAATAAATAATAGGAAGAATGGGTCTTTAAAGAAGTACCCCAGTATTTTCCAACTTAATCTCGGCATCAGTACAGACTGCCAGTTGATTTCTAGCACAACTGTTTTGGACGAACAGGATTTAGGAATCACAAGGGTGTTTTCAGCCATAAGCAACCTCTGTGGTTGTCTAGGGAGGCACAGGCAGGGGGTCACCAACTGGGTGCCTACAGCTACAGGGTGCCTGTCATGGTCATGTCTCGTGAGCCACATCCCCTGTCACCTCATTCACTATGGCCCTGGGCCTGGCATGTCCCTCTCCACCTGTTTTCACTCTCATTTGGTTTCTCCTGTTCACCTGATTGCCTGCTCTTGTCTTGAGTTTCTCTCTCTCTCTCCCTATTGGGACAGCTGGAGGCCTGGTGGTGAAGGATTTACCCAGTGATCGGAAGGTCATGGTCAGTCCAGATCCCAGGACTGTCTTGATCAAGGTACCGTCCCCACACACTGCTCCCCGGGCGCTGTGTCACTGGCTGCCCGCTGCTTCACTTGGTAAATGCGATAGATGCAGAGAAAACTTTCACACTGTTCACACTGTGTGCTGTGCTGTGCTGTGCTATGGTGTGTTCATGTGAAACGGCCATTGAATGTCTGCTCCTGCACTGAATTTCTCTCTCTCCCTATGGTCTGAATCTATTTTGCATTTCCCTCTCTCCCAGTAAACACCAAGTTTGTACCAGAGTCTGGTGCCGATTCACCATCGTGCTTCCAGTGTGGCGAGTCCTGTTATTCTGTCTGTTTGTCCTTCTCACATAAATCTGAAATCTGTACTCCAGGCAGCTCCTGTTCTGCACTGAAGATGGCGACCAGGGAAAACTAAGCGTCTGAGTCTGGCATCTCCTTGGCGTATGCTGAAAAACACTTGGCAGCTTCTCTCTTACTCTGACCTGGCAGACCTTTCACGGCTGGACCTGGTGCTCAATAGGCTTTCCCTCATTATATCATGGTGGGCTCTGCAAAGGCCATTTCTTTTTTTTTTCCTGTGCACCGCAAAGTGGCAGCGGTATCTGGTGTGTCTGGCATGTCATAAACAAACTGTTTCTGATCTTCAGCCCCAAGCTGGCCTCGAAGTATTGCCATGGACACTGCAGGCCTGGACCGCTTTAGTTTGGCTCACTTATTTAGATATACGTTAGTTTCCATCTCAACCTGTTCATTTCCTCAATTGTTCACGTTACCTTCAGCACTCATTGAGTTTACGTGGTTTTTGCTTCAGTTGTTGCCAGTGAAACATTAACCCTTAGAATGCGAGCAGCATGGATCTGCACCACAGCGCATCAAATGGTGAACTGTCATCATACAGCAAAACAACTCCTCAGTTGGAAGTTCTCCTGATTTGTGTTGATGCTTGAGGTGTTAGATGTCATGCTAAGCTTTGTTTGGTGTTCCTGTGCCATGTAAAACTAAAGTAATCGTAATTCAAAAAACATGTAATGATAACTGCAAATGGGGTTTTAAAAATGGCGTCACACACAAATGCCCATAAAGAACAAAAATGAACAAATTTCTTCTACTTTAGGTTTTAGAAACAAACACAAGATATTTGAACCTTTGAACCTTTGAACATGAAATTTCAGGATAGTCTCCCCCCCACAAGTGAGCGGGGAAAACCCACAGAGGGAGGGGGTCCAGAGAGAGGCCAAGGGGCGGCACGCCGAGAGAAAGAGCAGCAAGTGTGTAGGAGAACAAACACCGGTTTAAACTGTTTTATTCTTTTTTTATTTTATTTTCTGAGGGTTAAAGGTATTCCCTTTAAAACACACTACACCACCATGAAAGTGCCAAACTAACTCCTCCCAATGTTTTTCCAATGTTTTTCCAAATCATGTTCAACAAGACTCACCCAGAGCTCCAGAAAGACCAGAAATGACGCTGAGAAATGAAATGTGATTCTTATGATAGTTTTTGTAATGCTTTTTAAACCTATTTTTAAGAGTGTAGGGTAATAGATTGTGATCCAACTGGGGTCCAGCTTTCTTCTGACCCTGCTTGTATATTATCAAATGAGAAATCAAATTCCCAAATGTCAGAGGAGCTCTACTAACTCTGGCTAGCTGACCTGACAATGCTCAAAATGGAAAATGAGTTCAGTGCTGGCTCTCAGCTCGCCAGCTTTAAATCAGGTGGCCTCTTGTTGATATCACTTATGTTATTGTCTTCAGCGAGGGTCAGTCAAGCAAAACCTGTTTCACCACAGATGTGCAGGCAGTCTATAGCAGCAGTTAAAAGCCTCCTTCGTTTCATAGTCACAGCACTGCTTTTCATTGATTCTGGTCTTATTTATTAATATTTTTGTCATGTGCAAAAATGCATTCATTCATTATTCACATTTTAATCTGTTTAATCTGATGTGTGCTTTTAAGTGAAAAGAATGATATTTTCTGTTATTGTACTGAAAACTAACTTAGTTCAAATAAAAATACACACGTTGCAGTGAGCGTTAGGGTTGCCTTGGTATAGCCTTCCCTGAAAATCAATGATACATCTGTCAGAGTGGCTAAATTTTTCTTTTGAACATCATGTCCTCCATGAAGAATCACAGCAAGCACAAGTTCTCTGCACCAAATGAAAAACGGATCTTTTCACATATTCAAACCTTATGTATGAAGATCAACTTTTGTACTAAGGACAATGACTGCTCTAGAAACTTTATTTGAAAAAGAGAAATCACTCAAAATCAGAACCAGAAGGCTGGCCTGCATTTTTTCCAGTACAACATTTCTTGGAAGCAGGCAATCCAGATTTGGGCTGACAAGATTATTCAATAAAAGTCAATTATTCATTTACAAAATAATAGAATGAATGAATAGATAGACAGCTAGATAGCTAGATAGATAGAGATAGATAGATAGATAGATAGACAGATAGATAGATAGATAGATAGATAGATAGACAGACAGACAGACAGACAGATAGATAGATAGATAGATAGATAGATAGATAGATAGATGGATAAATATATTAATAAATAGCTAAATTAATGAATGAATACATAGATGAATTAATAAACCAATGAACAAATAAATATACAAACGAAATAATAGATGAATAGAAAAATGAATGAATTAATACATTTAAAAGCTCTTCTTCATGAATGAGCATAGGTTAGATGGAAAGTTGCTTTATCATGATGCACATATCTAATTTGTTTCATTTATGTTTTTCCAGTAAAGAGTTCCTTTTTCATCTCCTCACAACCAATGTATTAAAGCTCATTTAAAATCAGCTTAACTAGAATGGGTCCCTCAGGGCCTTTTTGAGTTTTGGGAATTAAAAATATATTTTTGGATTTTTATATTTTGCAAAATACTCTAATACAGGAACAAAACTTAGCAAATATGGCAATAATCCTCTATTATATTGTGATTTGATTGGAAAACAACAAGGTTAAAAGTATGAAAAGCCCAATGGAAAAAAGTGTCCAATCAGCCCAATCACTGTATCAAACTCTAATAACCAAAAAAAACCAAAACAAAAAAAACCAAGCTGAAATCAAATACAGACAATGACTGTGGTTTCTTTTTCAAATGGCTTCATTAGTTATTAAGCAAAAGTAAAGTAAAGGGGCCCTTTCTGGTCAGGAGCCCAGTGGTCATATGCTAAAGGTAGGATTCAAACGCATGACCTCTTTTTCCAGAGGCAAGTATCCTACCCATTAGACCACCACCACACCATAGTGTGAACAATGTGAAATGCTTTCTCTGCGTTTAACCCATTCACCAAGTGAAGCAGGGGGCTGCCACCAACGAGGGACGCCCGGGGAGCAGTGTGTGTGGGGTGGTACCTTGGTCAAAGGTACCTCAGTGATGACACTAACAGTACTGCGATTCAAACCCACAACCTTCTGATTGCAAGAACAACACCCTAACCACTAGGCCACCCAGTTGTGTTACATACCAGCTCACATTGATCTCCCAGAAATAAATATCTAGGTTTCACTGTCTTGCAACCATATTCTGATTCTGTGTAGTATTAAAGTAGTTCTATCACATCAAGTTATTTGATTTTACATTAAATATATTGCAACTGATCTTACTAAATATACCTTCATAAATTCCTACACAAGCACTTCATTCTGCTTTATGAGGTACTGATTAGTGATCATTTGAATGAAGTCTTATTTAATGAGGAAAAGTATAAAGACACTGCTGTAATCAACACTCCTCTCATGCAGTGTGACCGGTTGGATGGTAAAACTCTGCTAGAAGTTCGTCATTGGTAATTATTGGCATTTTGTTTACGTGTGAACAAGAGATTTGTTTTCTTTGAATTATTCAAGTATTTACTCCATCATTTCTCTTATTTTGATGGATTGTCATTTCCTTTGTAATTATGCTTTGAAGAACAATATTTTTATATGGAAATTAGGAGAAATATCGTCAGCAGTTTTTAAAAACTAACACAAAGCTGTTCAGTTCAATACTTGCACCTCTAAAAGACAAAACCTGAACATTTTTGCCAACATGGAAATTTTCTTTTACATGAGGGTCATTCCATACCAGTTGACTCAAAACTCCCAGTTCATGTTCTGGCTAATCAAAAAATCACATAAATCACTCCTAATGATGTAAGAGTAGTATAACTTCAGACACAATCTAAATCTCAGAAGCTCTGAAGGTCCATTTAGCAATGGACATGTGGTTATGGCATTTTCAGATGTTCAGAAGCCTATAACTATCTAAATCATGACTAATTTCATACAGAGTAGCTAATGGTATTTAAGGTATATACCTTCTTCAGAGCTTATAGCTGTCATTATAAATGTCCTTTACTCAGAGCCTGTCTCTTCATTTCCCTAATAGTCCCGCAAAGCTCTGTATTGCTGTAAGTACACCACATGCTCGTGTTCTGAGAAACCATTTACATAAGCATACATCTGAAGCTCTTCATACCAGACAAGCCTGTATGATTGGAAATTTCAAGGAAATGAAGGTACTTCATGAGCTGTTTGTCATTCGGAAAGTAATTACCAATGTCAGCTGATGTCACCTCGCCGTCTGTCTATCTGTGCCATAAGCGCAAAATTGAAAATCAGATCCATGAATTCCCCAAGCCCTTTCTGTCATCATAAAATGACTCCCAGTGTCTTATTATGAGTTCCATTGTGTACAGATTAATCTGATTTATCTGACAAAAATAGCACATGCTTTATGATGTGCCAATATTGCTTGGAAGCTGATGTTTATGCTACATAGTAGATTAATGGTTGAAATGATAAGACAGTTCTACACTGCATTTCTGGTTTGTCTGTCATGTAATGTGATGGAGCAGCCACACCCTCACAATATCATCATCATCTTAATCATTGTCATAAAGAAAACGGTGCAATCTTTGTAATTGTGTATCATATACAGATCCTGCTGGAAGACATATAATAAAGACTGAATGAGTGTCTGATCCTGACAGTCTAGACACTTGCAGTCCTAATTTTACTGCGTCTCCGGCCAATCACGTCATTAAAACAATAACAAGCATGGACGTAGTAAAATTCACATATTTATTTGTTTGCAATTTACAATATGGCATACTGTGTGTGAGGGGACTTTGAAAGCAAAAGTGCTGGAAATAATAACAGTTAGTGGCTCATATTATTACTAGACATTTTATGTGTAATAGCCTTGTAGAAATAACTACTCATTTTATTAGACTCAATTCTGACAAAGCAATTAAAAACTTAATAAAACTAATTCATGAATCACCGGGACCAATAAAGTCAGTACATGTTTATGTTGCGGATTGTTTATACCGTGGGGATTATTTTACTGAAAATAGTACACTTGTAGTATTCAGTACTTTTATTGAAATACCTGAAAAGAACAGCATAAAAGGGCAACAAATAATAATAATAATAATAATAATAATAATCATCATCATCATCATCATCATAACAACAATAATATTAATAATAATAATAATAATAGGCATAATAATAATAACAATAATAACAATAATAGTAATAATAGTATTATAATTATTGTTCTTATTATTATTCTTATTATTATGTTTTTTAGCCTATTATTTACTCAGAATCTCAGTAAATCTTTAGCCTCGAATGACATAATGTGACATTTAAATGAATTACATAAATCCTGGTTATGTTTCTCTAATTTGAATACATATTTTTAGATATGGGGACATGGATGTTTTTTTAATATTTTGTGTTTTCATATTCTTCCCAAATAGGTTTATTGAAACAGACTGTAGGATGCTGTTAATAGATACATTATGCTCAAGAATTGCTGATACATGAAGAATGAATTGTTATATATTTTTTGAAAATCTGATTGTAATTCATGACATTGCTTACATGATCAATGTCATGAATTACAAGTTACATGTAATGGCAACTTGGGCATGTTATGTTACACCTAACATTAATTTTTAAATGACACATTAAACTTCTCCCACAAAAAAAGATTTTTAAAATCCTAAACCCAAAGAATAATGTCTTTAAATCACTTGTCTGTATCTCTTGAATGGAACATCCTTATGCAGGGGTGTAGTCGTAATTCAACAGAAGGCAGGTCTGTAACGTTTAATCTGTTTCTTTGTAGTACCATGAAGGGATCTGAACCTGTGAGTTCACCAAGCTAGAGGTGATTAGAAAGTTGCCCTATTGGATTTTAATGAGATAAAACTACTGTTATCAGAATGGAGGAAGTGCATGTGCAACTTAGGCAACACACTAAATCTGTCTAAAGAATTATTTAAGCATTGAAAGCATTTGGATGGTGCCACAGTGTAAAGAAGTCAGGAGGTGATCATTTATGTTCAACATTTCTTATATTTTTCAAGGTAGGAACTTTCCTGAAGTGCTCATTTCTGGAGCAATTTATACAGTTCTCCTGTTTCCTGCGTGCTTTTTTTTGCACTGGAGATCCAGTTAGCGGCTCATGTTGTTTCTCCAACTGATTTGTTACTGTCATGCCTGTGCCTCGCCCCCGTCATCCCATTCACCATGGCACTGAACCTGGCACGTCCCTCTCCACCTGTTTTCACTCTGGTTTTCACTCTGGTTAGGGCTTTGCTAGTGTCATCACTGAGGTACCCTTGAGCAAGATACCGGCCCGACACACTGCTCCCCGGGCACTCCTTGCAGGTGGCAGCCCCCTACTTCACTTGGTGAATGGGTTAAATGCAGAGAAAGAATTTCACATGGTTCACTCTGTGTGCTGTGGTGTGGTGGTGGCTTAATGCGTAGGATACATGCAGCTGGACCAAGAGGCCATGGGTTTGAATCCTGCCTTCAGCATACCACCACTGGGTTCCTTGTTTGCACTTGTACTGTATTCCTCTTTCGCCCTACAAATATCCAGCCTGAGTTAAAGTCGCATCCGTTTTCTATTGTGTCTTGCGGTTAGCATTACATGTTAGCTTGTCTGTTTTTTCTCCAAACGGATTTGTAAATCAACTGTTTCTGTGGAATCGGACTACTTCTGTTCACCTGTTTAACTATAGCTGCTTTACACCCAGCACTGGTTTACTTTGACTAAAACCGGTGTTTGTTCTCCTACAGTCTAAAGCTGGTGTTTGTTCTCCTAGATGCTCGCCGTTTGCTGCTCTTTCTCATGATGCGTCGCCGCTCAGCCGCTCTCCGGACCCCATCCCTCTGAGGGTTTTCCCCACCTACCTATGGGAAAGTTCTCCCAGCTTCAAAGATCTTGTGTTTTTTCTGTTTGATTCTAAGACCTCATGCTTATCTACTCGGACTTGAGTGCTTCTTTGGTTTTCTGCTTCCTGCTTTTGCTGCTACAAATAAAGCTTCATGAGTACCTGATATGAGGGTGTCACTCTTCTGAGCACACCAAGCTATGATGATAGTTGTAACCTCGTAATTCTTTCTAAATAAAAAGCCACTCCTTTTTAGTCCCAATATTGACTAAGCAATCAAAAATCATAAAAACTAATCCGTGACCCACCTGGTCTTAGAAGGTCAGCTGATGTTTGTTGAAATCTCAGGGGCTGTGGGGATTATTCCACCATGAAATAGTACACACGCAATCAAAACACAACTCATTAGAATGAGTAAACCACATCCAGCGTGATGGGATATTATGATGTTGCTGTTATTCAAAACAACCAGATCAGCCTGGGTGCCATTTAGTAATCAAGTCATTGCTTTTTATATCTCCGACCCATTTGGCTGGAAAGGTTGAATTAAATATTTGACAAGATTGCCTCTGACAATGCATCATTTATCCAGGCTATGCTTGCTCATGTGTTGTGTGAAAGGCAGTATTAAACCCAAAGGTCAGTGGTGATCTGTTGTATTTAGCCAAGCTGATACCAGCAGAGTCCGTAAACACTGAAGGCCACTGAGCTTATTGGGCACATCCATATTTAATATAGTTTGTGAGTTGAGCCATATGGTGACATGGGCTGGGATTATTACCCCCCAGTGAGACTCAAATCTGTGTCAATGAATCAGCTTACACTGCTAGTTCGTAATACAGTGATATCTAGCAAGTAGAGGGAAACTGATGTCAGAAAAAATATCTGTCTAACAGTTTAATACATTATTAAATATATTATTAATGGCACAATGAGCTGACTTCCAATCATCCAATCATGTAAAAATGATAGAGGGTCACATACAAACCTTGGACTTTCAAGTGCTTTAGGCCAAAGAAGTTCATTGCTTTGATTTTAATGTGATTATTCCAATACTGTAAATAGTACTACCCTCATACAAGGCTTTGGACATATTGGAGAGGGTCTACAAGTTAATGGTGTGTGAGTGCAAAATCCAAACACAGGCATAACTAAGCCCCACATGAATTGACATAATTATGCATTATTAACATCCGCATGCAATAATAAGCAGTTGCTGGTTCCAAAGCCATGCAGAGGAACGCTTTGATGGCTTGTTTTTATGCTGAGTGGATCCAGTAGGGGGCAGGTGCCCAACAGTTAGACATGCCCTTGCCACTTTACTGGAAGGGAAAGGGGAAGTCTCAGGCTTCATTCCAATTCTGCACCAGTGGGTTTGCTCTTTTGTTACTCTTTTTTTCATGAATTCCAATTTGGAATGAAGACCGCTGCAATATTTTATTGTGAAGAACAATCTTGTGAAGTGATCTTGGATGATGTACCGAATCTATCGATTCTACATTCTGAAATCCGAGGAGCAGTGTGTTGCTTAAGGCTTAAGAGGTACTTACACCAGTGTTTTGGAGCGTATTGAGATAAAGTGATTTTTCAAATGTGACTTAAAATCAGTTGCAATGGTTCAACAAATTACATCCAATTTCCAGCCTGTAGTGGTGGGAACCAAATTCTCACAAAGAATAAGGGTGCTTTAACAACTAGCTTATTGATGTGGAGCAATCAAGCTTTTTCTTTTACTTGACCCATTTTGATGGGCATCAAACACTTCCCCCGTACTCAGGTGCTCACTTACAGCTGAACCATAGATGAGGCAGAAATCACAGTGAACCCTGGCTCATTTTGCTGCTGGTGGGAGAGTGTTTTTATACTGTTCCACATTAGCTGAAGGAATTCAATATCAGAGCATGCCTTTCACAGTGCAGGGCAGTGCTGCACTCTTTTTATGATCTGCCTGCTTTAACATTTGATTCTTTACAAATGCTCAAATTTGAATAGTAACACATAAGCAATAAAAGCATTTGATTTTGGTACAAGGACCATGGATTTTGATTAATGATAAAAACCAACAGATCATAAAAAATATGGTTTGGGTTTTATGCTTGGATAGTGACACATAAACTCTAAACATCTGGATTTCCTAGATTTGTTGTATTTTTGGGTAGTGCAATGAGTACAATTATATAGTTTATCTATAATACATATGCAAAAGTCTGGCAGTATGAGTCAGCTAAATTTTCTACACAAATTATATAAGAAAACAAAAACATGTACAATAGTTATGAATGCTTTTGTTTAACTACAAAGCGTGCACTAAACCTAGCAAGAAAAATTATATATTCAAATGTGTTTCCTGCAATAGATATCTATATTTTTAGTTCGCAAAGAACCAACAAATTATGCATGTTAATTTAAACTAGGGTGTTCTGATTTGTCCTATCGCAGTACATGTAAGGGATATATCCTTACATGTTATATATCATTTTGGGCAGCAATGGAAGCAAATGTGAAAGTAACAGAATGCTTGTATCCCTGAAAAAATCCTGACCAATCAATAGATACTCAGGCATATAAAGTAGTGCACTTCAGTTATTGCAATTTGTAACTAAACTAAACTTAGAAGAACAATCAGACATCTGTCATTTAATTTACTTTCAATTTTTATTTTATTTGTGTCCCAAACAAAAACACATGAGTATACTTCTCTTGCTCTTTACGATTAGTCTAATGAAAAATATCAATACATTAAAAAACTAATGCAGTAAATCCAACAATAAAGACAATATGCAGAAAGTTCAATAACACTAGTCACACATGTTGATCCATTTTGGTTTGACAGGGACATCAGAGCTTCTCTACTGAGGAAAAATTTTAATCTATTTCCCATCTCTGAATGTTGGACAGATGTGGACTACTTGAGCATTGATATACATCGCTCTGGATAAGAGCATCAGCTAAATGGCATGAACATAAATGTAAATGAATGTATCGCCAAAGTTCTGAAAGATTTAATTATTAATAAATCTAGAAGGATTACCAAGAAATACTAATACTAAACATACATTTGTTTAGTACTACAAATGTCAACTTTCTACAATTTCCATTTCTCACAACAATTGCATAATTCGCATGACTTCCACATTCCACAAATGTCTCACATATTGCTTTTACCGAAGGCTACATCATCAGAATCTAAGCAGCTCATGCATGAAATTAATGGAGGGAATCATATACTGTATCTGAGAAATGTCAGGAACCGCTCGCTTTGTAAGACAAACACTTCTGGTGCTAAATTACGCTCACCCTGGCACATTCTCCACACTCTACTTAAACCTTCCATGGTGTAAAAATTGATGTCATTTTATAGTGCACAGTGTGCAAACCATACTGTTGTCTTTTGTCAGCCTTAATAAAAGTTGCAATCATGGGCTGAATCTCAACTGAATGAAATGCTCCCATGCACAAAAAAAAGCATAACAAGTCAAACAAAGATCCATTTGGCATTCGGACACTCCCTACTGGACATATAATCCACTTTTTGGGTGCTAAAGCTAAACATTTCATAGCTCACATGGTACAATATCTATGGAGTAGGGAGCCATTTGAAATTCAGTCAAACTCTTCATTTCAGACAATTTCAAGAGTGCACTTCTTTATGGTGTGAAATATGGAACACTAAACACAGAAACTGCAGGAGGAATGTTATTTTGTGTATTTGATTTTGAGACACCCTCGACTCAGAATGATTCATAGCTCCTTGGGTCTTTGTCATCAATCCTGATCCATCGTATCAGGAGCACAGATCTTCTCCAGTTTCTACTTGTTTGCGTTTATGTCGCAACAAAAAAGTTTTTATTCATGCCCACATTACAGCCTCTCTTTATCATTTTCAATTAATCAGCAGATACTTTTAAGTATTGGGACACCTGTTTTACAGGGTTTGTGCTTGGCCTCTTACTTCCTTAATGCTTCGGTATACCAAGACATTGTAGACAATGCCATGCTTCTAACTTTGTGGACCCAGTTTGGGGAAGAACCTTTTCTATTCCAGCATGACTGTGTCCCAGTGCACAAAGCAAGGTCCATAAAGACACGGCTGGAGGAGTTCAGTGTGGAAGAACTTGACTGGCCACACAGAGCCCTGACCTCAACCCATCCAGCACCTTTGGGATGAACTAGAACAGAGATTCTGTGCCAAGCATTCTCATCCAACA
Source organism: Hydrocynus forskahlii (assembly GCA_037974365.1). NCBI lineage: Eukaryota > Metazoa > Chordata > Actinopteri > Characiformes > Alestidae > Hydrocynus > Hydrocynus forskahlii. The sequence goes on from JBBPCX010072602.1 coordinate 31,062, forward strand.
TGAGTGCTTGAACTCATAAATGCTCCACAGAATGAATGGGCACAAATCCCCACAGAAACTCCAAAATCTTGTGGGAAGCCTTCCAAGAAGAGTGGAAGCTGTTATACCTGCAAAGTGAGGACCAGCTCCATATTAAAGTCTATGGATTTGAATGCAAAGTCTTTAAAGTGCCTGTTGTTGTAATGCTTAGGCTTCCCAATACTTTTGTCCATATAGTGAATGTAAATGATTGTCCCGATTGGCTGCTCTTATATTGTTCCTTAATTAAAAAACACCCTGGGTGAAACATTCCTCATAACCTCAGCGTGAATGGGTGTGCTGCACAGTCAAATAATTGGTTTTTGTGATGTCACAAAACAGTGACTGTTTCAGGCTGTTTTTCACAGTCTAGTTTCAATAGTACATTTGAATCTTTAACTGTTTACATACAGTATGTATATAGTATGTGTATAGTAAATTATTCTAGGTTTCTTGATATGGGCCCTTTATTGCTTCAGCTAATTGCTATACACATCATACTTCAAATGTTTGTGCGCTATTCTTGTCTGGCATGAAACAGCAGTCTGCAGAAGGTGTGTTTCCTTCACTATCACATCAAAATGAAAGGAAAAAAAGTATGTCAGAATCCATATAAAAAGACATTCCACCATTTACAAAGATATTTTTAATACTCAACCCAGAAAGTGGTGGTTCATTGTCTCCTCAGGGTGTGAAAATGCTAAAATGGGCCTGCCTCATTTCTCACACCATATCTAATGCTTGTGCCCCCCCAGCCAAAAAAAAAAAAGAAAGACTGCCCAGTTGCACAATTGGGAATATTTTGCGTGCCACCAGGCAGACCGCTGTCATCTTCCTGCAGGTTTTAGGTGCAGGTAATGAAAAAAGATTAGCTGCCTTCCATGAGATTAAAAGGCCCACTAATGGCAAAGCTCTGGCCATTATTTGCTACCATGCAAAGCAGTGGAATCAATTAGTTACAGAGACATTGTCACAGCAGTAAATTGCTGTGGGAAACAATTATGTGCTTCTTTTTAGGGTTGATTGCGATTTTTTTTTTTTGTAGGATCAAGGAGTCTCAGGGTAGCAGCGTTTGCTCTTCCAGTGTACATATGTTGTACGTTTTGGTGCATGCGGGTTATGGAAGTGTAAGTAAAATGCATCTGGTTGCAATACAAAAACACAGAGAATGAATGCAGTTTGATATGGCGTTACGCACTCTGACTCAGACATACATAATTTATATAGCTGAATAGTTGACAGACAGTTTGTAAAATGGGTTAAATATAGAACTTGACAGATCTGAGCGAGAGAGAGAAAGAGAGAGAGAGTGTGGAACATGTTGTAGTTCCATATGCCGCTCCACACAACTCTTGATGATTGATTTAGAAAAACTTGGGTAAAGTATACCCATCTGGCTCTACGATGAAAACTGTGTTGAGTTGTCGCAACAAATACATGTTCAGTG
>JBBPCX010072607.1:9458-32517 GCA_037974365.1 Hydrocynus forskahlii
TTTTAAAGCTACAGTTGGTGCAGATTTGGTAGTTTGTTCCAGCAGTGAGCTGCATAGTGACTAAACTATTTAGTTTCAGCTCTTTTCACCAGTAACTGACGTGGTGTGTTTTTCCAATAAGTATTTTATGAATGCTGACAAAATGAGTGATTGTTAATGATACGACACGTCAAGTTTTTAACTTGACTTGTAATGTTGCAGATTTCTTGTGTGGCGCCTGCAGCCAAACACAAGCAGCATGACAGAGATGTGTAACTGGACCGGAGGAGGAACAAGAGTGTTTTAAAGGAATGCTTCCAGTACTTAAAGAGAGAAAGAGGCCCAGAAAAGACCTCAACTTTTCTAAAGAGATCTTATGAGATGTTATGTGGAAGCTTAATCTTCCACATAACAGTCCCTGTAGAAATGTATTAATTTGAATGTATAAAATAAAATCAATAATATTTGAGAGATGAGATGTTATGGAGAATTCCAGGAAGTCAGTGGACACAAATTGTGACAAAACTTCTGCAACAACAGTTTGTTTTGCAGAAAATTGTATTAATGTGTGAAGCATTTTTATCACTAAAAGTCAGCATGAAGGATACAAATTATTGGGCGGTATTTCATTTTGTCACTTGCAAGTTCTGTAAAAAGTTTTATTTCATGTCATTGGTGTTTTTAATGCAAGTCAATGTGAAAGCAATTTTTGACCAGTGCCAATACATTTTTTTTTTTGCAAAAATGCAAAAAAAAACCCCCTAAATAAAATGAAGACAAGGCTCTGTCCCAACAGTGACAAAATCCAGTATGATGGGGTACAGAACCTTCATTCATTCATTCATTCATTCATTCAATTTCTGTAACCACTTAATCCTTACTAAGGAACCTGCAGCCTATCCCGGGGCCAACGGACGCGAGGCAGGGACTCACCCCGGGCCAGCCCACCACAGGGGGTACAGAACCTAATCAGACCAAATATAAAAATATGAGCAATTACTTCTGCACCGGACTGTAACTGTTCAGAGATTTCATTGGACTTTTACTGGGAAACACTGACCAAAGTCAACCATTCACATATTCTCCAGAAAATTACGATTTCCCATTTTGGAAGTCGCTCAGGCATCACGTTTCAGGAATTCCGGCCTTGTCCGAAACCCCAAGTGAACTCTTGTGTATACATGACTGTGCTGAGCAGAGCTGTATTGTGTTTGCCTTTGAGTAACTCATTTAACTCCTTACCTCTGTCTCACTCCTCCTCAAGCTCAGCGTACAACTAAATAAGAAGTTGTTTTCAAATTATTCACAAACAGTTAGATCATATTAATACACTGATGGTGGTTATAATGGCGTACTTCTCTAATGTGACACATATTTCCAATGCTTAATTATCTGCTGATGTATTTTGCACATAGAGGTCACAATAGGAATATTTGAGGTTAAAGGGTTTAACTAAAAGGGTTTAACAGGTTTTCCTGTATAGCACCGCAGCGGGTTGTTACGCTGTTGTTAGTGTACTAAACTCTGCAAGCAGCAGCTGTGGTGTTTTTGAAGCAGTGGTTCGAGTTTTTGGCTGGAACTTGCAGTGCTCTTGTTGAGGTGTTTTGTCTTCAGTAAAAAACCCGCAGTGCCACATTAAAGCCAGCGTAAATCAAAACAAACTCCCTTTCTTATCTTGTTTGTTATCCCTCATAATATTAAGCATTGTTCATTGTAAAGACTTTTGGTTATTTCACTGTGCACCAGTGGCAAAAACAAGAAAAACACACAAAAATCATAATATTTCACCTCCCCCTACCATCCCCCCATCACTTAAAGGACCCATGATGGTTGATCAATAGAACTTTGCTGATGCCATGTTTTTCGGATCCATCTTAGCTTTAATAATATTTACAGTCATGGGCAAAGGTTTCAGCCCTTGGCCAGATGATGTCTTGTTGAGTTTCTTCTTTCTCTGCTAAGAACACAAATTTTAATTTCCTTTTGTGGTTTATGAGCTGAATGTTGGTATAAAAAAAAAAATCCGGCATATAATGCAACCTGTGTAGAATGTGGTAGTATGTTTTATATTTTATGTTTTATTTTCTTTGTCAAACTTTGCAAATAACTAGAAGGTATGCAGAAAGTTTTTTACATTATGACTAGAAGGTATGCAGACCGTTTTCACATTAGTTCAGTGGTCACCAACTCTCCTCTTGGAGATCTACTCTCCTGTTTTGCTCCAACATGGATTTAACATGCTGCCACCTCCCCCTTACTTAACGCTCAAGCCAATCAGGGACTTCTGAAGAAGTTTTTTAACCAGTTAGTTTATTAGTATGTATAGCAGACTGTGGCTTTCAGTAAGGAAAATCTGCAGGAAAAGGATTGGTGACCAGTGACTTAGAACCTTAACAAAACATTCAACTGAGGGCGCTCAAAGCTGCATATGACTAGAAGTCTATAGGACAGGGTCCTTGCCGTTCATGTCATCTTTTTTATGTAAGTGAATTTAAAATATAAGCCACTGCTTTCTTTCTGTTTTCTCCACCGTCTTTCTAATCCCAATCATTCAGTAGTTTACTTGAGGTTCCCTTATCCAGTCAGAAAACTTTAGTATGCAAGTGATTCAGTATTCTAAAAAAAAAAAAGTTCTCAGACTTTTCAGATGTTTGAGATTGAAAATATCACAGTACGATCACAGTAAACTAGAGTTTGTTTGGCTGCAGCAGCAGTTTAAATGGCTCTTCAAAAGCTTTCACACTGGTGTTAAAGAGCTGTTTGGCTAGGGTTTAATTTTTTTAAGTGAATGTAGGCTATTCACAGCCAATATGGCACTAAACATGACTTTGAAACATGCAGTAAGATTAAATATCTGGTAAAGAGCCTCCCAGCTCCCAGTGAACACAGGATTATTTTCTAAACTGTTCAATTGCTATTCCAGAGTTGCATATTTAGTTGCAAAGTCAACAATTCGTTTGATTTGCATTCAGTTAGTGGGTTTGAGTCTTTTGAATTTGTTCCATTTATTTGAGTGTCAGCAAATGATTAACACATGGCAAAAATGTATGCACAGCGATAGTGAAATATAATACCACTCTACTATTTACAAACTAGTGGCCTTGACCTGAAGTTTACAATCTGCACCTCTGACAGATTTCTTAGATCATGTCAATGAAATAGTAGTGAGAAATCTTAATGAAATAAAGGCGCTTTTAAAAACATTCAATTTCAGATGCATCGAGGCATTCTATATATATATGTTTAACAGTATCGTTTGTCTTAACCATTCAGTGTATATTTTGGATCGCAAGGTTTGCAAAGTTTGCATTGTCGTGTTTTTTTTTTTCTTGTAAATAAAATGTTGTGACAGATAAACACTATGATAGCAGATCAGTTTGTGTTAAATAGAAGTGCACAATGACAAAAATAGTTGGAGAAACAGCTATGTATTGAAGGGTAAGGTGAACACACTCAGCCTGACACACACACATACACACACACACGCATATCGGACATGCTCCAGCCAGACTCCTGCTTTGCTATAAAACACAGTCATAAGAATTTTACTCACACAGTGACTATTGTTAAAGTGGGTCAGACATGGAGCCCTAGCTAAATGGTGGCACCGGGACTTAATTCCCCACAGGCTTTCTTCTGTCCTCAGGAATCTTTATCACCCAAAACGGATCGAGATGAGGTGTCACAGCTCGATTTGTGCCACTGTTCACAACATTACCAGACTAGCTTGCCCACATAAAATGGCCCACGTTCTGTTCCCAGCTGTGATGCCGCCGCAACCCAGTTGTCTGGCTTTACAACCGTCTTCAATTATGTCTTAATGAAAGATTTAATAATAAGTTCCTTGACATCTTTTGGCAGAAAAACAATAGGAATGCTAAGATTTCACAGTGCAGCACACACAGCACTCAAGGAATATAATCACATTAGCCATAATGCTAATGTTGCTAGCATTGAATGGATCTAATAGCTCGCAATTAATATTTAAAATTAATATCATTCACCATGTGTAATCCTGATACAGCAGAGGGCAATGCTGGGGGCATATAAAAATGTTTGATTGAGCTGTTTCTTTTGAGACTGGACCAGACAGAATGTAGTCTGTCCCCACACCTGACAGGATGCATTTAATGTTTTGCCTGCCAGCAGTATTTTCTCCAGTTTTCATGTGACAGTGATGTGTCAAAATACCTTTGGTAGAACATTTCACTTAGCATAATATATCACAAATGAAGAGCTTCGTAGGCCAGTTCTACCAAGGACCCACCTCCTCCTGCTCCAGCTGGAGCACAGCTAGTTTGTCGCCCCGCTGCTGCTTCCACCGACCTGGTTCTGGCCTCTGGTACACCTCCACTCTATTGGATGTGGTTTGCTTCATTGGTAAAACTTCCTAAAACACACCACACATTCCTGTAGCCTGCCCCTCAATGTCAAGCTCACTCTTAGAAAGGCATTAGTGGGACAATCCACTGACATTTGCCTTCACCAAAGTGGAAACTATCTGAGGGGACTGTATTTATTATGAAGCTAGCATGGTAATAACTCCTCCCCCACTGTTTCAATATATGTTTTAAGAGGGAGTAAAAGAAAGTAGAAGCAAGTTTTAAACTCTCATATTCATTATTTTTGTGGCCACCATGTTTGAATGTAGCTCACACAATGGATTTTATTCTTCTCAGAGGCCCAGGAACTCCTTTAACCCGAAAGAGCCCAAAAGTTATTTGATAACAAGCCAATGATCCATTTCATTTCTTGTTACTAAACGAATGTACTTCGCTGTCCCTGCCACAGAGCCAGAGGTCAGACAGTTTAATGAGTCCAGACTAATCAGACCCAGAGACTGTTAATTAACCCAAGCAAACAGAGCATATGGAAGTGCAGAAATAGGCACTGGTGAGATCTGGGCTTTGCAAGTGACTTATTTATGGAGGTCTCAGAATGGGGTTAATAAGAAGAAGCAAAAATGCCCTGCGTATTTTGTCTGCATTGAAAGAACACAATGCAAAAAGACAATAACTGTTCAAATAAAGTAAATTGTTTAAGAGGGCATTTGGTTCAAGCTTAAGAAAAAAGGACCCTAAATGCTTCCTGACTTGAACATACAATTACAGAAAAAAACTGTACTACGAGGAAGTTTTTACACTTTAAAAAGGTTTTTCACACTCAGACATCTCATTTACAAAAACAGTTCCTTAAAGAATTCTACACTGAAAGGTTCTTAATGGAACCAAATGTTACACATGTCCAAGTTTGGTTCTGTATTTGTAAGAGTGTAGCAGATGAACAATGAACTGTTATCTTTACTTGGCTGAAAAACTGACCATCAAATAACCCAATTGACACTAACAGATCTGTATCAATAACTGAACTCCTTACCTACTAGCTTGTCAACTACACACTATGTTGGCTCAAAACACCCTTAGGGAAGAATTTCAGTATAAAGTGTAAAAACATCTCATGTCAACAGGACACCTAATGATGTCTGAGGCAGAAGACTGCTTAAATAAACTGCAGATGAAATGCTCAGCATATACTGACTGGTTTTTGGTCAGAGTCTTGGACCAGAAATAACTCAACTTTTCTATTACCTCCTCAATGACAAGATTTTTGTTCATCCAAAGATATTAAGTCGTTGTTTATTTACTTCAGTTCTGGGTAAATTCATGAGTCACTACTGATCGAAAGAGTTGTGCAAACAGTTATATTTATTTAGTCTAACCCTGTGATACATCTGCATGGTGAAACCCAGCTGCATGTTGTTGTGATAGAATCTGTGATTTTAAAGCAATGCTTTCAGCACCTTCAGCAGACTAAGCAGGACCGTGCTAGCTCAGACCTATAGATCAATCAACAAGCAGCAAACTAACAAAAGCGACAGCAAATTAAAAAGCTCCTGTGAACTGAATGAAGCGTGAAAAGAGAGACTCCTGCCCTCATTGGATGTAGGCGATTCAGATGATTTTCATGTTCAGTTTCATGTAAAGCCTGCATTCACATGAAAGGAATAATGATACTGAAAGTAATAAATACTCTCTGATAAAGCTTATTGTCTACTCATATAGCTATGCACATCTTTTTAAATGGAATCAAAATTTCTTCAGGGTCAAATATTAGGAAAGAAGACAAATGCAATTAACTGTGATTAACTACACAAAATAAAGTGATTAACCATGATGCATTATTGTAGCTGTTTTCTATTAAGCAGTCATATTAAACAATCTCTCAAACAATCACAGGGAAACATGGAGTCCAATGGAAACAAACCTTGCCTTTTGATGTTAAAGGAAAATGTGCTGTCATTTCAGATGTACTTCCACAAAGCTTCATGAGGACATACCATTTTGCCCAATATCTTGTAAACCTCAGTGATGAAATTCATGAATTGGATTGAGTTACAAAAACACATAATACATTCAGCAGATATTCTAGACATTCTGAGTGCATTAAAAATAACCATTCAAGTTCCTGAAATTGCTAACTATTTGGTTAACAGTTTAGTGGAGTCCTACACGCAACTATACATTAGAAAAATCTTACATCTGATGTCATGTTAATAGAAGCCAGCTGGAAGGAGTAGCTTCCCATCATTCTTAGCTGTTTTGGTTAGGTAAAAAAGTATACAAACACCACTGGTGTATTTAATCACATTCATCTTACAGGTCAACTTACTCAAAAGTCAAAATACTCAAAAGGCATCTCAGCCGTAAACATGTATGCAGACAAGACGTCTCCCAGTCTTACAGAGCACACAAAGATGCAGAAATAAAATTTAGGTACAAACTCAAAACTAAAAATACTAAAAACTTTCAATAGAAATATATATAATTATTTTTAAGTTATTATTATCAAGTATAATTTCCATAGAAAACCATACAAATAAAATAAGACACTCTGGATGAGGCGTATGAAGCTAGATCTCCACTCAATACAAAGAGTGACTTTAGATTAGGACCACCCAGTTTACTTTGAAAGACTATTGACAAAATGCATCAGTTAGTGGACAGTGGAGCTTTATTTACGGGACATACTTTGTGTTTTTTATTGTGTGCCTGCAAGAGCAATACTAATCCAGATTTAGGTTTTTATGTTTAAGATTAAATCTTTTGATTAAGTGCTTTAATGTTCATTCATAAGTTATCTTTGGAGTTGATGGTGCTTAATTTAAAGCAATAAAGAGTTTAAGTGAACCAAGCTTTATAATGAGTTCAGTGTGTGAACACTTTCAAAACATACCATTCACTTCTCAGTCCATACAATCCACATATTTTCTATGACTAAGCACATCCCACTTTGAATTCACTGTTTCCATCATGCCACAAAAACCATGTCTTTGCATATAGAATATACACCTATGCTATCACTCATATGGTCGTTCATGCCAAAGCTAGATGGAGTGTCTAAGCCCAAACTGTGTTTTAATTGAGGTACAAGTTTAGGGCAGACAATCGGAGCAATGATCATTTACATAAAAGGAACAGAGAGGTTGGAAATGGTCTTGTAAAATGAGTTTGTACTGTATTTTGTACATAAAGCCACGTGAATATTAAAAGTGGACCTGTGGGGATGTAATAAAATAAAAGACAAATGTATAATATTAGTCCTTTAAGGGTTTAATTACATTGCCTTAATTACACTGAGTGATGGGGAATTACTGTGCCACTTTCTCATCATAATTTTAGTATTTATGCAATTAAAATGTCTCTCTTTAATTAACCTCAAACCTGTGAGTTCTACAAACCGCTGACTTCACTTACAAATATACAGGCACCTGATCGTGTTTGAGTTCTGGTAACTTATGCATGTTTACAGTGTAGCAGCACATTTCTAGTTTTGTCAAATTAATGCCTTTCTAAGGTGTGCACTAGTTCCACAGAACTGACACGGTTCACATTCCTTAAATGCTCTATTCATCTGTCTTGTGCCCGAACCTAAATTGAGGTTAAGCACCTTGGTCAAGGGCTTCTCAGCAGTGGCCCTTGTGGGATTTAGAAAACCCCTTGGTCTCTGTGGTCAGCACTGAAATAACATTCCTTTATCACGGTACCATAACTCCCCCAGAGATGATGAAAAGAAAGCAAAATGGTCAAGTGTTTGTTTGCCTACTTAGTAAAGTCCAGCAACTTGAAGTGGTAGACAGGTCAGAGATGAACTTTCCCATGAACTGAAACTACTATTCACAGAAAAACATGTAGAAATCAGGTCTAGGAAGTTGCAGTCAAGAATGCAATAAACATGAAGAAAATCCAGAGTCTTTAAGAACATTTAGACCCGCAATTGGGTGCTGCATTATAGACAAAATGGTATGGTGACTATATTACTATTGCAATTGTGATATGCCTTTCCATATATTAGACACATATTGTTAATCCTGATTGTGTCATGGCTAAGGACTGGTCAGAACGGCTTTTCTATGGTTTTGTTGGACTACGTGAATACTGTAATTCTACAAACACACATATTAACACTCAGCTGGAACTGCAATTGGCCAAGATGTTCAAAGAGCACAGTAAGAAAGCATGTGATTGATAAGAGGGCTTACTTCTCTGTTCTCTGTAACCTCTGTAATGTAGGGATCTCAATATTGTGATTGTACTAAACAAACGGTACAGTGAGTGGTCTCCACTACCTTGAGGAGTAGAAGTGATCTGCTCTTCCAAATCAGTAGGACTCAAGATGCAAGGTTGGAGTTCCTGCTGTAAGTGGGAAATTAGGGAAAGCCCAGGGTGTCCAACCAAAAGAAACAGAATTAAACAAAATGTCATGGATAAAGAATGGCAAGGGTGAGACCACTACTCCATGCCTTGCGCTCCCTTGGAAGAAAAACATCTTTGGAAGCCCTATTTTTTTGTTTTGGCACTCTTTAATCCTACTCCTTGGCAACATGTGAAATATTTGAGGTTGCTAAAGCCAAGAAGCTGCATCAGCAATGTAGCTTGAGACAAAAAATAAAAAGGTTAACTCATCTGAAATCAAACAACTGTGGTTGCCTTTGGCCTGTAGTGCTCTGTGAAGAGCGCTGTGAAGTGAAACACATGTGCTGATGTGGGGATTACCTCAACATATGCCAAACCAAAGGGGGCAAATTAACTCCATTCAGTAACTGACATGCCTAATGTACCTTCAAGATGGACTGTAACTGGAATTCGAATAAATATAGAAGAGGGCATGCTTGGGGGCATATGCACAAGTTCATACGGCATTTATGTGGATACATCTCGTTTTGCATGCCTGTGTTGATCTTGATATTCTTAGTCCTTCACTGACTCTCAAAGTTATTTAAGAGAGAAAAAAAAGACATAAAAGTTCGGAATGGAAAAAGTGAAGCGAAAAACCAAACTATTATTTCCAATAATGACTTGAATATTCAGTTCATTTCACTTCAGTTTTATCTGTAAAGCATGTTTTACTATAAACATTATTACAAAGCAGTTTCACCAAAGCCACATCTCTTAATCTAAGTCAAACCAGAGCAACTGGCAAGAAAACTCTGGAAGAGCGTGATGAGGATACACAGAGGGGAGCCCAGTCTCCAAAAGAATAACTTCCTAAAAGCAAGAGAAAGGAAGACTGAGAGAATATTTTTCAATGCATACTTGACTTTCTAATTATTTTCAATTTAGTAATTGTATTTTTATTGGCAGTTTTTTACAACAGAGATTATTGCAAAGCAACTTCACAGAACCCTGAGTCTCATAATCAGGGTCAAGCCAGTGCAAGTTGCAGGAATAAACTCTCTGAGAGCAGGAGGAACCAACCGAGAGAAAAATGGATAGCCAAAAGGAAAACTCCAAAAGAGCATGATGGAAAAAACACTAAGAGCAACAAAGACTCAAAAGGAAAAACATCTTAAGAGCTTGATGACAAAACATTGAAAAGCTCGAAGATTCAAAAGACTCATGGTTGACACCAGACTACTCATACTGAAACACCAGAGGAGTTTCAATATGAGTAGTCAGTAAAATTAAAAGAGAAACGTAACATATTCTTGAGACAAGGCAACAATCTGAGTAAATAATACTAGCCGGTGATAACATTTTATGAATTGATTTTGTTAGTAATATATTAGAGAGAATCAAATTCAACAATGCACACAGTGTGTAATTTGTGTGGCAGATCCACATTGTTCCAAGTTGAGGAGATACAATGCGAGACTTTAGTCACATTGTACTGCATATTTCCTCCACAGCTTAAAGCTCATGGTGACTATCAGGTTCTCACCAGTAAAACTGACTCTGAATGTTCGCCAGTATAAGTCAAATTAGGTTGTAATCAAGAACCCTTGGAACCAGATGCCTCCTATTGATACTTTCATTATTCCAGTCGGATGTTTAACAAGAGTTTTGTATCAGTCTACTTGTTCTTTAGGGTCTACAGTAAAGACCATCATTACAACATTAGTCAAAGTTGCTACAACATGGGTCTCATATCATGGGTCAAAACTTCCACATTGTTTTCAACATTTCAAAACACAAACATCTCTTGCAATTCAGTTGCATTACATGAACATGCATTGTTCAAATTAGTTTTGCTTTTCCTCTGGTATTATTTTGGAGATAATGTGGTTTTGTTATATCAGTTATATACTTTTCTACATCAACACAGAAGCTTCATTCCAGCCATTCAGTACAGTGTGGGAAAGCAAGCCCTCAGGGTCGTAATGCAATTTGTGTACAGTCCGGAAAAGGAAGACAGAAAGGAAGGGCTACATACCTCAGATTTCCACTGAATGTTGTGACAGACTGAATGGAATAATCTTAAGAGCTGGTAAGTCAACATATACTTCAGCACTTCAATAAATCAGGTTGTTCTGATATTTCCTGTCAACAACACACCAGATGGCACAGTCCAGCATCTCTGATGGCCATCTAACACTAGATAAGTCAAGTTAACTGCTGTGCCTTGATGGGTGTGTGTTTATAGGTCTGGGCTTTGATTTTAAGTTGCTTATTTTTACGTTTCATGTTCTTGGAAAGCTTTAATGTTAAAGATAAGGGCAGTTAAGAGCTTGGCCACAAAAGCAAGCTAGTAAAACAGGCCATGTCATCACTTAACATAAAACCACCAGATTTGTGGCCCATACAGAGGCAAAGGAGTTCACAATGGGTTCAGCTGACATAAAAACAAACACAATGTTTGTTTGCCATATCTCAGAAGAGCTAAATACACCCTGGAGGCCAAATGCGTTACTGATCGTGTTATTTCTGTGTCATTACTGTATTACCCAAAAAAGAAATGAAGAACCTGGTGGTCCGCATTTGATATCACAATTGTTGTGGTGAGAGTAACTGAACTTTTTTGTATAATGTTGATATGCTGCTATGAAAGTAAACTGACCATTCTGTCATACGTTAACGCACCACAACACACAGTGTGAGCAGCCCAATTTAACCCATTCACCAAGTGAAGCAGCGGGCAGCCAGAAACACAGTACCTTGCTCAAGGGTACCTCAGGGGTGCCACTAGCAGTCCTGGGAGTCAAACCCACGACTTGCAGGGCGAACTCCCTAACCACGAGGACAACAGCTGTCCCCAGTTTTTTTATTACTCACTTTTCTTATGATTTAGAGACTTAGCAATTCAAAAAAAGAAAATGCAGTGAAATTATAACACAGTAAATCATTGCTGTAGGAACTAAACCTCCTGTCTCCAAAAAAGTAACTACAGGAGTTTAATGTAACTTTTGAAACTCATGTAACAAGATAATTTTGGTCCATTTCTACTGGTAAGTTCCTCATGAAACACAGTATAAAGTACAGCAGGCACTTCAAATCACACTAAAAAGGACAAAAGTAGATAAGGTTCCAACAGCAACAATATTGTCATATTTTGAAATTACTGATGAAGGTCATAGTTTGTATTAATGTCCACTTATAGAAATCCTCATCCCTTTTATATAATTTTTTACGTAAATCAAATGTTAATTTGACCATACTAAGCAAAACAACTTTGGATCTTGTAATGACATAATCTATAAGTAGACATTCCTTACGGTTTCCATGACATCATTTACAACTTTGAAATGATTATTGTTACTAATTTTTATTGGAGGACAGTTGTGCTAGGTAAGTGAAGTGCTATAGCACCTGACTAGCAGCTGTTGGATTTCTTGGTTCAGACCGAGGTGGGTTACACAGGCAGTGATGTCGCTGAGAAATACCATTGAAGTTGAAGATCTTGCTCGAAGGATATGACCCCTGTCATCCTATCCCATTCCTGCCAGGCTGCTCCCAATGAACAAGGGTGAGGCTCTCATGCACTCGGGTCAAGCTTCATTTTGACCTTTACCATTCTGACCTTACAAGTGTGAGCAAAAGATTGCAGCTTTGAACTTCCATTACCTTCTAGGTTTCATGTCCGTTTCCTTTCAGAGTTATGTTTTGAAACATGCTTGCTTGTTTCAACAGCTCTCAGAACCTCCGCTTAAAAGATGCAGGTGTCAGAACACGTTTTCTGGCACTAATAACACAATTATCTGAAGACTCTTACCACTTGTCATGATTCTGATCAGGATGTACAGTATGTCCTCAAACTGTTACATGCAGTCCCGGTTATGGGGTTCTTTTTTTTTCTGGGAAATCTGATATAGTACAGTAACAGTAAAGTGCCCATATTTCAGAATGGTGGTTCTTTTTTCTTGACATAATGTGTGCTTATAATATCAGTGTGGTTGAAGGTATCAGGAACAGGCATACTTTAATTGTACAAGACCTTTATTTACATCAAAGTCTTTCATTTCAGAAAAGCAAAAAAAGTGATTCATGATCCGATCCTTTTTTAAAATATACATGCGTGCTGAGCCAAAAACTCCCAAATGCTGAAACTTTATGACCTAATTTTTTGGAATGTCCATAAAGGCATGGTTTAAGAGGCTTTTTGACTTTTTTCCATGATCAAAGAGCTTGATAAATTTGCTTATACTTTTGGAACAAGTAAGATAAATATGATGATGGTTCATGATGAATGGACCAACAGAAAACATGAAAAACAAAGCTCTCTAGTCTTCTAATTTTACATTACCAAATGCATTCTTTCTTCACCTAGAAAGTTTCTGTTTCAGTATGACTATCAGCATGATTATTTTTGTTAATGATTGGATGGAAAATTGCAAAATAAAATGAAGCAGAGCTCAGTTGTACTGAATGCCCTTTATATGCAGCCCTCAATCTTTTTTTTGACATTCCACATCTATAATGTGCCAGTCCATTGGTATCTAACTTACTGTACAATCCATTGGTATGTAAAAGTTGGTAAAGTTAATGTAGATTTGGCTCAACAATGCCATCACTGCAGTACTCATATACCGCAGAACACTCAATAGAAAATCCAAATATGTCTATTTTATTTATACTCCAGAAATCCAGACATTACGAGTTATCTAAGATGTTGGTGGGCGATGCAGGCCCATTTTGAACTGTATTTCTTATAATGAGCTTTTTCCTACATTTAGAAACTAAAATCTCAGCTTCTAGAAAACCTGGTTTAATGAACTGTTACGTGTTCATTCCTAACTATAGAAGGCTTTCCTAATATACCGCTCGGGACTATATTTATGCTTCTAAAAAATGACCCCAAAGACATTACATTACATAGCAACAGTGCACTGAGATCTATGCTGTAAAACCCTTTCTTTGTAGCGTGTCTTCGCAGCGAAGCAAACATTTTCATTTTAAATTCATCCAGTGGGTAGGACGTTTGATTGTGAACATGTATAATTATTATTTGCATATCTAGATGTAATATTTCCAATTCAGAAAAGCATGTAATCAGCCGAAATCCGATGCTTTAAAAGGGGGAAAAATGGCCCATGTCACCTGTAGTGTCTAGCCTTCGGATGTAAGCAATAACTGTAGCAGTTCAATGTTTTCCGCAGTAAGCACAGATGTTTTCTTGAAGTCAGAGTGCATGTGGAAGCTAGCTAGTGTGTGTGAGACAGTCTCGCACTTGTGCGCTGCGAATGACACCCTGGTGCGGTTGTACTGCAGCCAGACAATGATACATGGCCACAACATTTGTTTTCCAGTGTGGACTGCTTGTTTTTAAAGTGAACTTTAAATCTGCAAGTAAACAACAGGGTTTTCAGCTCTTATTGTTTAATATTATTCCACATTTTAGACTTTTAGGCAAATTATTCAGACATTTTAGTAAATTTGTTGCCCATAATCTATATTAAGTCTGTGTTAGTGGTTACATCTAATGTAATTTTGCATCAAAAAGCAAGTATTCCATCCATGAATCACACACACAGACACACACATACACACACACACACACACACACACACACACTCATGTATGCACAAACACATACACTGTAGGATGATTCAGTTATCCAGTCCTTTATAAACAAACAGTTGAAGATCAGCAGTTACACAACATGGCAACCGGTACACTTTATAGATAAATAAAACATCTTCTCCTCTTTTATTTATGTTTTTTTAACCTCATATAGATGGTCATTGATGGTAATAGCCATAAATATTATGAAGGTTGTATTATTGATTAAGTATGTTATATTATTATATGTTTTTATGTAAAATAATGTTCCAAAGTATGAATGAACCTACAGGCCATTATTAAATCTTGCCCAGTTTCCACTGAAATCATAAAGTGTACCTAGAAACCCCTACATACATTTTCATACAGCAGCCCCGACTCTATTGGTTTGTATAGAATATAACAGTATTTTAACAAACAGACAAATACTGCATTAACTTTACTTCAGTACTCAGTGCATTTAAGCAGAATAAAGGTAAGCTAAATGTAAAGGTAAAAACCCAGTAAAGTAGAGTAAAAACTTTTTTTTCTTTTAACGTTGTTTTAGAAAGTTGCCAGTAGAAGCGATGCTGAGGATCTTTGGCTGTCTCCAAAAGGTTTCCAGGGACATTATTATTTATATACAAATTACTTATGTCCTGTAGTTTCTTTTATGATAGGTTTCACACTGAGAAGAATTAATTTGTTATTTTGCGCTTAATAGTTTGTGACTGTAAGTGTGACTAATAAAGAAACACTCAGGAATGTCACAGTATTTCTGGCGTGAGCTTCGTGTGTCATTTTCTGCACGAGATTTCACCTCATGGCTTGACATAAAGGAATTAGGTCCAAACCGCTTGCTCTGTATAGTAAATTGTCTTGAACACTTCATTGACATCCGCAGCCACATCACTGACAAATGGTTCAGTTCTGGTTTGGTTATTATGGTCTCATTTAAAAAGCATTTCTATGACCAATCAAAATAAAATAAACATATTACTTATTAGACTCATGGGTAGCCTTGCCGGGTCGAAGGCCATTCACAGTCTTCTTGGAGGCCCATGAAAACTTCGGCGGGTGTGTTTTCTGGATGGCTTATGCTGAGTGTTGTCAATAGAAAAAGAATGTACTGATGAAGTGCTACATTTGGAATTCATTTATCCATCTCCACCCAGAGATTACATAAGGACTTTGTACAATGGCACCACGGCACACTACGCAAAGCCGAAAACAGTAACGTTTGCCGGACGCTAACTTAAGACAGAGGATCAGTTTTCTTCTCATGTGAGTCCAACTTACATTTGACTTCAGTATGATTCAGTGTTTTCACTTCATTGCAGCTCCAATAATACTTGGATCCACAGCTTGAGCCCCTCTCTTTTGAAATGGGTGACTGACAGTTTTTTGGAATGTCTAAAAGCACATGGCATAGCTCATACTTCAATGACTTAACGCATGTTTTCCAATTTTCAAGGTCGCATCCAGAGTTCAAGGGTTGAAGAGGGTTGTTTTATGTGTCGTGAAAATATGTGCCAGAACCAATGTGACCAGATTTTATACGATTTGTTAAGATCGGGCCCACTTTCTATTTTAAACATACTCTCTGCTGCATTTTACTTGGACTCAATTTTGTTTTCGGGTTACGGACCTGATTAAATCTCTAGGGTCTGACACCTTGACATTAATGGTTGCTGTTAAGCTCATTTTGTTTATGACTAGCAGACCAAAAACAATGCAAATGACCACCACCACGAGTCCAACATGCAGCATGTAATGATTTTGCTGATAACCAGTTATGCTGATCTGACAATATTCAAGACTACTTAGCATTTGCAATCAATCAAATTACACTTTACTCTCTCCTAAAACTAAAGTGTGGCCCAAATGGTAAAACTCAAGATAACTGGAATTAAGACTAAATTCCAGGTTGTGTGTCTGCCAAATACTCAAAAAAAACCTCAAACACCCCATTGAGTTAATTTCTCTTTGTGTGTTGCCAGCATGATGCTAACAAGCTGTTTATCAGTGTTTTCTGTTAAATAAATTGGTGCACTGAGGGTTTCACTGAGGCATTGCTGTCAGAAACTAACTGTCATTGTGTTTCCCATGAATGAGAAATCTTTGGATTTATGAAAATACTTTTGGACGTGTTTATATTTACTTTATCAAGAAGTAGAATCACGAGCCAGACTTTGTTGAATTGTCTTGTTCATTTCATTACACAATGCGATCAAGATCTGCTTACTTTGACAGGAAAGCACCCTTTGGCTGTCTTGCAAAATTACGAGCCACAACAGGGCAACGGCAACAAAACCTCAGCAAAGACAGTGGAATGCATATGAACATTTATATAACATACATAACATATGAGTATACTAGCTACTAAATTCTTCACAGAAAACATGCCAGAGGAACTGGCAACTCTCTCTCTTTCTTTCTCTCTCAAAAATATATATTATCATTACAAGACACCACATTCTAAAAATGTATTTATGGGCACTGGTATAGAGAAATGTATGTATTTCAGAACTCATGTAGTTGTTTTTACTTAGTGCATGTTTGCTCAGGAATAAACCAGTCACTGCTCAGCACTTACACTCTATTCATAAAAGTGCCTACAAACTCAACTAAACAACTAATTAACGAGTCTTCATGTTATATTTGGTGTATAAGAGCATGGAAAATACTGAAATATGCAGAGTGGGTTCCAGGTCTGAGGCTGGGAACCATTGATATAGAAGAACGCTGGCTCCCTGTCAAGGGACTATACAGTTTATAACTGTTGCTTTTACTAAACAACTCTTAAAATAAAGGGTGTATAAAAAAGAATTTGCCTTGAATCATACATATAAGCCAAGACCTGTATAGGGCCCAGATGTTCAGTGTCTGAGCCAGTGCCACCACCCACCCATTTACCCCCCCGAGACTTCAGTGAGGTTTGTCATTCCTTTTTATTTTGACTGATTAGTTTCAAAGGTTACGGTGAGTGCGTGTGTCAGAGCAATGCACAGCATTCAGAATCAAGTGAAACAGCTGCTAACAAGTATCATAATGAACAGACTTGGAGGGGAGAAGTGTGTTTGTGCTTGTGCTTCATTCAGATTCTGTGCCTGCCAGTGTTCTTCACAGCTCTGGCTCACAGTAGACGCTGCTCCCCGTAGCACTGATTTTTAAATACGCCCAGGGAGGCGCAAAATACGTGTGCTTTAACGGCGCTTAAAAAGCCATGAAGAATTTCAGATTACACTGCTGTCCAACATATTAGGTCAGTGGACGTGCACCCGCTTGCCCGGCCCTGAGATGACCAGATGGCTTGCACTTGGTTCACTCAGTTGACACTCACACCATGTTATGACTCCATTAAAGTTAACATAGCTCTAACACCCATTATGTCAGTTCTGCAGAACGCTTCAGCTCTGCCAAATGATTCAGTATAGCATAATACACCAAATCAGCCACTAACGTCAGCATACACAGCTGGATATGGTGAGTTCATATCAAACACATCTATATAAACAACAACACTTCCTAGCATAATAAATATGTGCAACGATTCTGAGCGCATACAATCAGGACCTTGCATTTGCATTTTAAGGGGCTCATATCCTACATGTTTTTCGTCGGTACATTCTTTTTATACTTTTTATGAGCTTCTTTTATGATGTGTAGTTTTACGTATTATAAACAGATATCATTACTAAGACCATATCCATTGGAATTAAACAGGCTGTTTTTGGTACTGCACCTTTAAGGCTGATATATGTAAATGACCTCTGATCTGATTGGCTGCCCTTTATTTTGTCTCATTAAAAAAGCAGTCTGAACTGAAATATTATAACGCTGTTGGAAATGTGTGTGTCTAACCGGCTGTAAGCTGGAAATACATTTAAACTGGTTGTTTTTTGTGACATCGTAAAACAGTGAACTGAAAAATAAGTAGACCTGTGAATCCGATGACCACAAAGTTGCAGGTTCAAAGCCTCATGTTCTACCATTGTGTCCTTGAGCAAGGCACTTAACCCTCAGTGGCTACACTGTCCCTGTAACTGATGATTGTAAGTCGCTCTGGATAAGGCCATCTGCCAAATAACTTCATCAACCTATGTGTTTCCATGAAGACACTGAAGGATCTTGACTCACAGAAACTTTGGAGGTGAGAGCTGAGGTTCTGGGAGCAAACCAGTGGGATGGTCAACTGGAAACCACTTTCCAATGCTTGCTCCCGCCCTTTAGCAACTAATTAATTAAAAATGATCACAGGAAAGCTTTTCATGTCTGTCTCATCTTTTTAAAAAAGATTCCCATTAACACTGTCAGACAAAATGGTACTGTCCAGGTAAATATACAAATAACCAATGTACAATATAACCAATGTACCCTCGACGATACAACATGGTCCTTATAGTCTAATTGTGTACCTTTAATAATCTTTACATTGCATTCACTTTCCCAAGGAAATGGGCATATTTGTTCCTTTTCACATCTTAATGTTCTCAAATAAAGACAAAGTGTATGGGATTAACATAAAAATAACATAAAATAATTATGTGCTATTTGTCTGTGCAAAAGTTATGGCACATTTCACATTTGTTACTTTTTAATTGGGGGTGTTCAAACTATATGCTCACAAAACCTGAGTAATATGATGAACGTGAGATGTATATGCTTATATTAAGCAAAGGAATGCCAACAGGGAGATTTCTTGAGCTAAGCAAAATTATATATATATATATATATATATATAGCAAACAGCATTAAAATATATCGTGACAACATGTTTCATGTGGTTTAAGTAGTGTGATGCGTATTATGTATATTATGCCAGTGCATCTGATCCTGTCAAACCAGGACTCTGAAGAAGCTAAAGCAAAGTGGTAAGATCTCCAGAACTATGGCTGGTGACCACTATCCCAATCATTACAGTATTGCTCTTTTAAGTAATCAGCAGCAGCTGCTGCACAGCATGCTGAAAGGAAGAAGCCATTAAAGTCAGTGTTGGGGAACGCATGTCATATGAGTACACAGATTACTCTCACTGGTTCACTTCTGTGTGTCCCACCCTGTGACCACATATGCCGTTGACTTTATCTGCGCTGACAGCAGAGTCCAACCCCAGATAATGACCTCCCACAGGGGTGTGGGCGTAGCAGCTCTCATCATAGACTTGATGACTTTAGTGCAGCCACGTACAAATTTTGGGACATTTTTGGTTCCACTTCATAGTAAGTGTCTCTAATAATTACATAATAAGACTTTAACAATGTATGCAACAATGTAATGACTGGTGATGTAGTCACAGCTGGATTACTGCATGAATTACAATTTACACTTTTTTTGGAGACTACTATTGCTAGTGAAAATATTTTTATTGTGGTTTTTAATGAATTTGCCATACTGCCAAATTCATGATGTTGGATATTCTCACCCCTATTACCCCACTCACCCCCACTATTAATGCTCAGGCAGGAATGCCCACTATAGTACACAACAACTAAAACTAGTGGGTTCTTTTCATATGTATAAGAAATATAACAGAAGCCACATATATCACATACTCAGTTCTGAGCTTTGTTTTTCCAGATCTTTCGCACAACAACACTAATTATGTGATTTTTTTCTGTTTAAACACGGTATGCATTCAGGCATTTTTCTAAATTCTGTAGTATGCTTGTCAGTCAGTCTCAACCTTTTAGCAGAGTGTATTTATCTAGAGCAAGAACTGCAAATGCTTGCCTATGCTCTTACAATCAAAGCTTAAAAACTGCTGATGGGATGTTCAAAAATAGGCCAAACACAGCTGATTCCAATCTGAGATGAAGTCCTTCCCAAGGTGGCCATCATCAAAAAGTTATATCCTTTATAGAACTGTCACTGGAGTTCTATTGACTAGCAAAAAGAAAGTACATATAACTTGTGAAAGAGGCCACATCCTCAATTTGGCAGTGAATGTAAAAAATACACCTGATGTGCCTTTTTGTGTAGCAAAGAAAAAGTGATATTCTCGGGACCTTGGTTCTTTCTTTTTACCTGTTGTGGGCTTCTGCAAAGGGCTGCTGTGACAGCAGGCTTTTCTTTCAAACAAGCAGGAACTTAAGTTATCCCACTTTTTAAATCAGTTGATCTCAGTTTTCAAACAAGCGATCAGGTGAACCAAAAGCTTTAAGCAACAATAGCTTGAAGCAGTGACTCACCTGCAGCAACACTACATCAATACTTTTTTATGTGTCTTTACAAAGCAATCTTATGACATCACTCTTGATTCTGGATGACTACATCCAGAGCTATTTATCACATTCCTTTTCTGTTTATTAATCTTCCATATCTCACAGTGAAAACAGCACATCTTGTACACAATGGGGCCATTGAGTGCAGTGTAAAGAGGCCGTTGTCTCTCCCCTCGGTTGCTTTCCGTCAAAGCCTCTCCAATTTGACCGGTTTCAAGTACAAGCCTGTTGATTTAGGTCAGTAGCACTGAAAGACGTTGACCCTGGCAGAAAGGCGGGCCTTTTTTGGCACTTGTCTCTACAGGCTGGGGGCAGATAGGAGGGAGCGAAAGGAAGAAAGTTGGGGCAACTGTCAAAACCAGAAAACTTTTCAGCTTCGCTGGAATTCCACTTCAGAGCTCTTCAGACGCAGCCACAGATGCATCATCTAGAAACTGCCCTTGTCATGTGCAGCTGCTGTGGAACTTGACCTTCTTTCACACAGAGCAGATCTTTGGCCTGCTAGATAACCTGAATCCAGTGGCCCCTGTGGTTTTGACTGATCACGGTGTGATGCACACCAACAGACCACCCTCATTCATCAAAATTCACCTGTGCATGCTTTGCCCACAGAGAGGTCGGTCCTCTCATAGCGTCTTCTATAGCTCCTTCTTAGGGATGCTGACAAAACTTCCATTCAACCTAATGTGAGACTGTTGCACACAACTCATTTTTTTTGTCAAAATGATTCAACTGAACACTCATCAGTAATTTGCAAATGATATGAAAGATCACAGTGTTACACGCTTTAAAGTAAAAATGGAACCAATAAGGTGTTCCTTGGCCTACACCTTCTTTGAAAATCAATGGTTATGTAGCAAAAAAGGACCATTCGTTGCAAAGGACATTCTAAATAGTAACCTGATTGGTTCTTTAATTTGTGACAATGGTGGAAGCCTTAGGTACAAAGATTCTGTAAGGAAACACAATAGCAGCTTCTCCATCATAGAGAAGAACCTTTCAGACATGCAAAGAACAGTAAGCAGATCCTCTTTTGCAAGTTTATCTTTGCAGAATGGAACCTCTAAAATGTGTGGTACAGCAGTAATCCAGGACCACACTGGATCATTAAAAAGGACAGTTTTTGTAAATATCTGAGTATGAGGAACTTTGTTGAAGATCAAATAAGTGTCACATGTAGTGGACATGTAGTGCTGAGGCTTTTCATGGAACTTTATATCTAAGATTCATTTTGGAACCTTTTAAGGAGTTAAAAAGGTGCGGGTATGAGATGTCATGCACTTCAGTAGTTCCCAACTCTTTCTAGCACATCAGTAGTTTCCAACTCTAACTGGATGTGAAAAACCTTCTGTTCTTACCCCTTATTAACTCCAGTGGAGCATCTGTGGGATGCCCTGCACAAGTCCAGTCCGTGGGGGGCCCACCTCGTAGCTGTTTTACCTACACAATATTAGGCAGATGGTTGTAATGTTAATATTATTGTGTCATGGTTTACATGACGTGGCATGTTGCTTAAAAACTGCAGTAAAACCAGCTGTATTTTGTCAAAAAACAAACAATGCACATCAACAGAGGACAAACCATGAGGGGGCAGAAACAAAATGACTTCTCCTCTATGAGGGTAGTAGTGTTTCATTTTCTGATCATGTTTTTAATATGCTGTGAGCTATTGGTGTTGTATTTAATTATGTTAAACTATAAGTTCTGAATCTTTTTTTTTGATTAGCTGATAAACCCATTGTTTGTTTACATTTTAACAGACTTGCCATTTCTAGTGTGGACATTCTCAGGGTCTTGCGATGCAATACCACATTTAATTACAGTGGAAACACTTTTCTTTTATGTCTTTTTCAATAATTATTTGGATTACTGAGTTACTGAGACAAATGTTTTACTGATTTGTCAGTACAAAAAAAATTAGGTGAAAGATTAGAAGTCACTTTATGCCACAAGAGTTCATTTTGCATGATTATCACTTGCTTTGTCAGACCTTAATCGCAATCACTACAACAGCAGTGGACTTTTCACAGTCATGTTTTGCACTGGTCGTGGCCATTGTTTGTCTTCAAACAATGCTTCATTCATGTCTGAAGCTTCTATGGCTGGCTGTGTAGAACACAGAAAAGACTGTTAATAACATAGCGACATGTTGGCGGCAGGCTAAGATTGCCTCGAGATTACCTCAGAAAAAGAAGAGACCTTTTTTTTATTGTGCATGTGACTGGAAGTCAAAGCAAAAAATCGCTGAGTCAGTATCAGGCCCTGAAAAAAGCAGCCATTGACAAAGGCTTGTGTAAACACAGCAGGGCCGCTCACATGCCAGGATCATTTAGACCATCACCGGGCCTAGCGCACTGGCTCAGTGGAAGAAGACGCATCGTTTTAGAGCTGAGCACTTCAAAACAAACTGTCATGAGGATGATTACAGTTATCACCAGGCTGCGGTGAGGAAGCCCAGATGAGGTCGAGCACAGCTGATGACGACGAGGGGAAAACATGTCAGAATAATAGCTTTCAGCTGAGAGAGAAAGAGAGAGAGAGAGAGAGAGAGAGAGAGAAAGAGAGAGAGAGAGAGAGAGAGAGAGAGAGAGAGAGAGAGAGAGA
>JBBPCX010072635.1:0-32514 GCA_037974365.1 Hydrocynus forskahlii
GACTTCCTGCTTAAATAGTCTAGACGTGAGTCATTTCCGAGACCGATTGACGTCACGTGTTCTGGTGTGTGTGACAAGTATGCTGTAAAAGAGGAAGCTATACTTTTCCCCACAGATTTGCTTGACACGTCCCGGTGTGGTTTAGGTTACTGGACGCTGGGGAAGATGGATGCAGGCTGTGTAATGGGTTTTTGAAGGAACAGAGAGAGAGAGAGAGAGAGAGAGAGAGAGAGAGAGAGAGAGATGCAAACAGGCCTACCGCAGATTGCTTTCTTTGTGTGTGTGTGTGTGTGTGTGTGTGTGTGTTTATGTGTGTGTGTGTGTGTGTGTGTGTGTGAGAGAGCGGATGGTGTGTGGGGGCATTTAGGCAGTAAACTGACAGTTTGTCTGATAGCAGTATGCCTTGCATACATTGAGCTATATATATTTATACTGTCATGCCTATGATGGGGTCAAGTACTTACAGAGGGGTCGCATTCACATGCATACAAACATAATACTGTACTCAACACTACCACTGCCAGGTTGGCTACTTGCTTCCTCCAAGATCTAGGATGCATAGCTACATTTTTGTGAACTGAGGCTAACCATCGTAACTGCATCACACATAGTGATGGAGGGAAGAGGGAGGACCACCCTACCGACCCAAATAGCGTCACGCTCAGTGATTGGGAGAGAGCTGCCAGTTCTTCTGACTCCCACTTACCTCCCAACCTTGGGATTTTCTAAACCAGTGTTGTACCACAGACAGATGTACCACATGGGAAACCCTCACCATTACCCCTCACCCCATTTTAGGGGTGTCAAATTAGAGTGTTAATTTCAATCAATTAATCACAGAAAAACAACGACTTAAAAAATTAAAGCTGATTAATCACACCACGTGACTTTAACCCTGTCCGGGTCTGTAAAATGAAGGACGCAGGCGAGAATGTGCTGCTTGGCCGAATGAGAGGAAAGTTTACGTTTAAAAACTGAAAAATGGAACAGTTGATAGAGGTATCTGCAATTCATGCAAAAAGGTCTAAATATAACACATCAACGCAAAGCGTTTAGGAGCTAACCCAGCGGTTCAAGCCAGCACAGACCCTGATACCAGGCTTGAGATGCCTTGTATGCATAAGCACTGGAAGCATTATATTAGGGGTGACTTTTTGTATGAGTGAAACAGACTAGATGCTGAGTGCAGCATGTGCCCCGGGGCTAACACTACAGTACAGCTATCTACCTTTTCTTTGCTACATAGAGTTCTTAAAATACCAAGTTCAGCAGGTTAACCATTGTAGAGAAACATTTAACCATGCAAGCACTCAAATGGCCTTCCAAACCCTCAGCACATCTGAGTAATGCTGACTTGGGCTGAGTAAAAGAGAGTGCTCATGCGTCAACAACAAACAGGAGCAGCAGAGTACAGGTTACTGGATAAGCGCTGGCTACAAGGAGGCCGAGGGGTGGCTGAGGGCTGTAGAACTCCATAATTGAGAGAGGACAGCAGGGGAGCTGCCTCCTCACAGAGTGAGCTGCTTGAATTTCATGGCCCAAAGATATTGCAGTGCACAGTACACAAAGATGCTGGGTTTAATATTAAAGGAGGACTAAAGTGTTTACCTTGAGTAAGATGAATGAAATAGGGAGGGAGAGAAGGAATGAAAGAGGGATAGAGCCAGTGAGAGCGAGAGAATAAGAGACAAAAGACAAAGAAGGACAAAAGAAGGATATGAAAGAATGAATCTGATGAAAGTCAGACAACAGCACAATAGCAATAGAGCTGTCAGTTGAAACAGGATAAAAGAAGAAAGCAGGAGATGCAGGATCGCGGAGGAAGAAAGGGGGGAGGGATGGAGAGGAAAAGAGACATTACAAAGAGCAAAGTGGTACTGGACAGAATAAAAAAGGAGAAAACAATAAAACGGGATATAAACAGGAGGGAGGAAAAAACAGAATGAATGAAACTGAAAGTAATAAAAAAAACAGAGGGAGTAACATATATAAAGCAAAAGGGAGAATGAGAGAAGGGAAGGTAAGGGAAAAATGAAAAAAGAGAAAAAGAAAAGAGTGAACACAGAAATAAAAATGGAACAATAAAGAGAACAAAAAAAGTGACAGGGAGAAAGAAAGGGAAAGAAACAGAAAATGATGGTAAAAGAAAGAAATAAAATGACTGATAGGCAGGTAGAATATGAGAAAGAGAAAGAAAGAATATTGAGAGAATAGAAGAGTGAAAGGTGGAAAGCATTACAAAGAGAGAGGGGAGATAAAAAGAAAAAAGTGAAAAGTGAGAGAATGAAACAGAATAAAAGAGTTAATGAAAAGCATAAAAGGATAAAATGAGAGGTAGACAGACAAACATATATCCAGATAGATAGATAGATAGATAGACAGATAGATAGATAAACAAATATGTAGATATCTATCTCTGTTTATCCATCACTATTTATCTATGTATTTATCAATCTATCTGTCTATTTAACTATCTATCTATCTATCTATCTATCTATCTATCTAAACAGAGAGATATATACATACATAGATTGACTGACAAACAGATAAACAAGACTGTGGATAATTACTGTTTGCTAACTGTTGAGCTGCTTTGTTTACAACGGCGCCAAAACAAGTAACGAATTACATCCAATCCGCTCTCCTCACCTTGCAGGTGGCAGAGTGGTGTGATCAATACATCCCACCTGGACTTGTTTACAGGCTCAATAACATGAGTCAGCGCTTTCCTCTCCCCACCAGCTTTTCTGCTCCTCATCTCTTACGATGACAATTACACCAAGTACAGACACTCTGAGCATGACGCTGCACTGCAGGGGCGCAGCTATTACGGGTGCTGAGGAGGCACAAATCACCGGTGCATCACAGGATAAGGTATTAGCGTAGCTTATTTTAGCCCACTATTTATCTCCATGCTCATATATTTCAGGCCCGGCTGAAGGGCTGAGGGACGGAGCAGAATTTTTTACGCAAACTGCCAAACAGCCATTTCTTCAAATTGCGTCATTCTTTTTTCCCTCTAACCTTTCTTTCCTGTTTTTCTTTTGTTCTGCAAGGCGTAGTTTGAGGAAGTGGATCAGACAGGAAAATTAACCTGCCTCTGTTCTTCGTTAGCAATCTTGGCGTTTTCGGCTGAGTTTCAGTGATTGGCTCTAGTAACGTGACATTTTGTATGACATGTTTTCATGGTATAAATAATTTACAGCTGATGCTATGGAACGTCCCAGACCTTTGGGACGTTCCTGTAATGATAGCCCTATATAGGCACATTAAATAATAAGTTTGTTTGGAGGCTCTGTTTTTGTCATTCCCATGAGAGCTGCTCTGCGGGTGCGATGGAGAAGCTTCTGCCGGTTCGGCTGGCAGAGAGAAACTCTGAATTCTGAATTCTCACTTCATGCTCAGCAGGAGGTCTGGGTAACATCCAACATGCTACGTCTGGCTCACATATCTAACACAGAAAGATTGTGAACTGGAAGTCTGTAGCGAATTGTTCTTGTTAATCTTATCTACGTTACTGCAAAGACATAGGAGGAAATAAACAGACACCTAAAAAGAAGGAAGGTACTAGCCTTTAGTTTATGTTTAATGTTAATAAAGGCAATAAAAAAGAAAACGCAATAGTCATGATATTCATTCATTGTCCACTTTATTAACACCTGCCTTGTATTTCGAGTTACTGGCCATTTTATTAGAAACACCTACTTTGTACTTTCAATCTGGCCACTTTATTAGAAACACCTCCTTTGTGCTTCCACTCATTGGCCACATTATTACAAACAACCTTGTGCTTCTACTCACTGGACACTTTATTAGAAACACCACATTTGTGCTTCTACTTACTGCCCATTTTTTTTAGAAACACCTGCCTCGTACTTCCACTTTTGTCATTTTAATAGGAAAACCAATCTTGTACTTCTACTCTGGCCACTTTATTAGAAACACCTCCTTTGTGCTTCCATTCGCTGGCCAATTTATTAGAAACACCTA
The DNA here is from genome assembly GCA_037974365.1 of Hydrocynus forskahlii. NCBI lineage: Eukaryota > Metazoa > Chordata > Actinopteri > Characiformes > Alestidae > Hydrocynus > Hydrocynus forskahlii. The sequence goes on from JBBPCX010072635.1 coordinate 3,991, forward strand.
CTTTGTCCTTCCAAACACTGGTCATTTTATTAGAAACACCACCTTTGTGCTTCTACTTACTGCTCACTTTATTAGAATATTAGAATATTTATCACATGGTCTGAGTTGACAAGACGGTTGACCAGATATTACTGGCATCAGTAACATGGTAGTGGAAAAGTTCTGTGGTCAAATATTGACCAGTAATAACGAATTAGATGATGGCTACCAGAATCTGTGCATAACATGAGCTACAATCTTTACCTGCACACCAGCATGATGGGAGTTTCCAAAAAGTGGCCAGCTCATAAATAAAACCAGTGTTGGCAGTGACAGTTCTTGCTTTAAGTTAGCTGTTCATTGTTTACGCTGTAGGTCCTTCAGGCCCAAATGGTGTATAAATTAATTTCTCTGATCTCTTCGTCAGCTACTTAAAAAAACAAAACAAACCAAATTGGTCTCTCCTTTGAAAAACGTATGCGTATCACCCCTAGAAGAGCTTGCAATGTTTCAAAGCACTCATCTCTCTGCGAGATTGAAAAGTATGTGGCCTCCAGCCTTCCTTCCAGACCACTGGCAAACATCACAAACCCTGCAAATTGAAGTGCAGGACATGACGAAGGAGGGAGATGATGGATAGGGATGAAAAGGAGGAAAAAAGAGGTGTTCTTCTCAGATAAGACAGTGCTGAGATACTGTTGGCCATGAGTCAAAGCATATGAAGGGCTGGAAAATTGGCCTTTAAAAGACAGGTAGAAGCACTTTATATTGAATCTATTACTGGTTCTTGATTCACCAATGCCCTCATGACTGAATGCATGTCCTCACAGCAATGTTCCAACTTCTGGTCTAGAACCTTCCCAAAAGAACAGGAGCTGTTGCTGTGGCGCCAACATCACCCCAACAAATTTCTGAAGAAACACTGAGCAAGTGTCTTCAAACCTTTGGACACATAGCACATTTAAGGGTGCACAGGGGTAAATCTCAACATGTAACATATCAGATGATCAGATTTGGATAACAGTATGAAAACTTCAGATTAAAACAGATTAATATTGGTAGTACGATAAGTAGAGTGGTAATTGTTGCATGGTTTGATTGCGACTTTCTTGTGTTTGCTAAAAGCATGTGCTTAATTGGTAAATCAGGAGGTCCCAGGATATTAAAAAACAGACTAAGAAGCCGAATTACACTACATGGATAAAAGTATTGGGATGGTTAACCATCATGCCAAAAGGGACTTTAATGAGATATAGATTTGGTCTCCCGTTTGCAGCTATAACAGTTTCCACTCTTCTTGAAAGGCTTTCCACAAGATTTTGGAGTTTCTGTGGGAATTTGTGCCAATTCATTCCGTAGAGCATTTATGAAGTCAGGCGCTGTTGGACGAGAAGGCCTGGCTTGTAATCTCCGGTCTGTTGTTATGGACCTTGCTTATGATTAAGATGAAGTTCATATGTAATGAGGTAGTGATCTGAGATTACTGTTAATTGAGGAAGAATACCTATGTCACCAACATTAACACCAAGAGTCAAGATTAAGTCAAGCATGTGGCCACAGCAGTGAGTAGGACCTGTTAAATGTTCTTCTTCAAAGTGAATATCAAAATCACTGATAACACAGGTCAACAAAAAATTTTTTTTTGCTATCATCAGAAACCACAACACACTTTTCTAAACCAGTTTTTCATGCTGATTTCAGATTTGCTTTCAATTTTTTTTCAATCACATCAACTTTTTGAATTATGAGTATTATTAGATTTGCAATAGACTTGCATGTGTTTTTTTATTAAACTGCAGACACCAATCAAGTAACCAATATTTTCAGTGCGAAATCAGATAGGCACACACTGTGGCATAGATATACAGATCAGTGTCAGTCAGCTACCACTGTTTCTTCAAAAATCTGATATAATATGATTATTATATGCTAATTATACCACTATCGTGCAATATATAACTAGCTTCATCACAAAAACTGTACATGCTTGGGAAAAACTAAACACAGATTTGAAATCAGCATGAAAAACTCTGATGATTTTGACCTGTGTAATTATTATTTTATTGCCATGTACTGCTAAATTTGCTTGAAAAAAGCTGAAATCTTGTAATAGCTCTGTATATGTCCCTGGTGGCCTGTAGACAAAAATTAGGGAGTGAGAGATATTATTTGTATCTAGATTAGTTATGTTAAGGAACAGAGTTTGCTATTGTCATCATCAGCTGTGAAGATGTTCATAGTGTGATGAGATGTTTCTCCACAGACCACAGTGCAACATATAACAACATTCCACATTCAACAGAGTGCAAAATACAACAGAAGCAATACAATAAACAGACAATACAACAATGTAACAGTATAGTGTGAAAGGGATGTAGACCTTCCAGAATGACTAGTATTGTGCCATAAGTATGATATTGCTCAAGTGCAAGGTCTGACAGCATTGGCTGAGTTCTTATTGTACTGTTTCTATGACAAAGATTCTGAGGAGGGGGTGCAATTTTTCATTGTCCACACTCATTTCATCATTTCACAGCACACCCACATGCTTAGTTGTCATGCTTATAGTATGCAGTACCAAGCAAAAGTCTTAGGCCCCTCAGAAAATTGCATTTAAAACCCATTTGGCTGAGCAGTATATTTTTAAAAGCTAACATTAGAATGTATAGAAATTATAAATAGTGATTTTCTGTATGTTTATGTGTTCCCAGTCCTCTCCTTATGAAAGCCCAGTATTACATTGTAGTTCTCATCAAATACCTTAAATACTTGGTTCAGCTCAATCGAAACTTCATTAGATTAAATACTTCATTAAATTTCGCCAACGAGCTGAATGAGTTCTATGCCCATTTTGAGGTTAGCCAGGCGGCTAGTGCTAACTACAGCCTGACAATGGAGATGTCATCAGCGAGGAGCGTGTAATCAGCATCACAGAGCATGACATCCGAGCAGAGTGAACACCAGGAAAGTAGCGGGTCCAGGCAGCATCACTGGCCTTCAGCTGCGTTGCTGTGCTGACCAGCTATCAGGTGTGTTCACCTCCATCTTCAGTGTGTCCCTGGCGATGTGTGTGGTCTCCATGTGTTTCAAACAATCCACCATCGTCCCCATGCCCAAGAACAACAAACCCTCATGCCTGAATGACTACCAGCCGGTTGCATTGACTTTGTTGGTAATGAAGGTGTTTGAGATCCTGTTGAAGAACAGCATCTCCTCCTCCATCCCTAGCACCACAGACCTGCTCCAGTTCATGTACCGACCCAACAGATCCACAGAGGACACCATCTCTCAAGTCCTGCACACCACTCTCAGCTACCTGGACAAGAAACAGCGAAACTATGTGAGATTGCTGTTTGTAGACTATAGTTCAGCGTTCAAAAAAATGCTGAGGGATCAAAATGCTGAGGGATCACAAAGCTGAGGGATAAAGGACTCGACAGCCATCTGTGTGCATGGGTGTTGGACTTCTTCACTGACAGATCTCAGGTGGTGAGGGTGGGTAGGTGTGTCTCTGACAGCATCACAACCAATACTGGAGCACCACAGGCATTTCCTCAGAGATCCTTAGGACTTTCTATTCAAGCGCTGTGGAGAGCATCCTCACACAGAACATCACATCATGGTATGGAAATAGTTGTCTGCAGAATCGGAAAGCTCTTCAGAGAGTGATCCGTGCGACAGAACGCTGCTGCAGGTCTGCACTCCCTTTCCTGCAGGACATTTTCACCATGAGATGTAGGACCAGAGCAACTTGGATCGTAAAGGACTCATCCCACTCCAGTAGCGGACTGTTTCAGCTTCTGCTATCAGGCAGAAGGTTCCGCACCATCATGGCCAAAACAGAGAGACTCAAGAGGAGCTTCTATCCTCAGACCATTCAAAATCCAGATTTGTGTTCATTTAAAATGTACTTATTGTTTATGATGTTTGCACAGTCAAAAAGGAGTGGTTCAGGATACATTACACTGCGTGTTGTTCGTGTATAACAATGCATGTGACAAATAAGGAATCTTGAATCTTGAAATCTTAAATCTTGAATTAGGAGCTGCTGATGGAGTTTCACAAATGCATGGAAAAGTTGGTGGCATCGAGGTGAAATTTGGAACCGAACCTGTGTTTTTCTAAGCAGCTCACAAAACTACAAGTACTTTTTACAAATGTAGGGACCTCTGAAAATGGGTAATAGAATGTATGTATTTGTTACAGGGTACCGTACATTGTAATGCCCTGTCTTTATTGTATTGTGTTGGTTATGGTATTTAATTCAGCTACATTTACCAGCATGCTTTGGGGTTTAGCATGCTTTTTGGTTGCGTAGGGAAAGCCCGCGAAGCGCAAGCTGAAGGATTCGATTCGCCTCAGGAGAGTCCAGCCAGGAGGAGAGGAGAAAAAGTCACGTCTTTGTTTTGGATTCAGTTGCTCTCGTGGTTTGCTCGTGTTGTGAGAGACACGAAATTTTATGTTTAAAACATGTACGAGGAACTCGGGTGCTACTCCTGGACACACGCTACTGAGACACGGCCAGCTGGTCGTGGATGAGTAGCATTGTGGACGGACGAGCTAGTAGCCTAGGTTAGCCCCGAAGCTCCCAGCAAAACAAATATTGATATTATTTAATGGTTTACTGTTTGCTTGCATTTATTCTAACGTGAACTTATGTATTTGCTGGAAGAAATTCTCTTACTGCTCAGATAAATGGATTTAAACAGTTGGCACAGTACTGGATCAGCATCATATAGAAAAATATTTAGACACCACAAGCATTAAAGCACCTGCCCACATACAGGACCTCTATATACTGGTAGAATTGGGTCTCATGCATTTATCATCAATATTATTATCATTGTAGTCATCATCAACATCCTAATCAATCATCAGCTCTGTTTATTTGGAAAAACAGCCCATGAAACATTTGTAAAGGCCTCTGATTGTTTCTTCCTCTTTATGACTACTGCACTAGTATCACTGCTGCTGGCAGTGCTTTTACTACCTGCTACGCTGCTGCTACTGTAATAGCTTCCCTGTTGATACGCCCATTCAGGTTTGGTCTACTTTGGGTCCAACTAACCTCCTGGTTTGAATACATGATATGCACAAAACCCCACACGATTTATGTGTGACCTAAATGATTGATGTCAATTATAGCTATAAATAATTTTGTCCTGACATTCTAGTTTAGGTGTTTCTAATAAAGTGGCCAGTGAATTGAACTGGATGTACAAGGGAGGTATTTCTAAAATAGTGGATTTACATTTTAATCCAGCACAGCTGTAGTTTGGAAACAGCACAGGAATTAAACTGTTTTTAAGACACCTTGCAGTGATGAGCAGTGTCTAGTGTTCTGTAGGTTGAAGAGGGTGGAATATACTTGTTTTGTTGATTGGTTCTGATGCACATGGCTGAAGAAATGCATCATGTTCTGTAAATCACAGCCACACAGAGTCAGTGTGGCACCCCTGCCGAACATTCTAATGTCCTCAACATGTTTATCAACCGATTCAGCTGTATTAATGCTGCAGGCTGTGATTTGGATAATGAATGTTTGTTGTTTCTGATAATAATGACTTCAGTGACGCTCATTAGGTCCTTTTAACTGCCTAATTAATTTGCCAAAGAAAACGTCAAAGGTTCTTTTCTCTCCCTCCCTTTCTCTCTCCATCTCTCCCTCTGTCTCCCACTGTCTCTCTCTGTTGCCCTTAATTTCTCTCTCTCTCTCTCACACTTTGTTTCTTTCTCTCATCTTCTTTTCTACCCTTTTATTACTCTCTACTTCATTTCTACTTTGTCTGTTTATACCTTGTTTTATTCTCTCCCCTCTGTATCTTTCTCTCCTCCTTTATTTCCATTATTTCTCTTGCTCTCTCTCTCTCTCTCTCTCTCTCTCTCTTGTTACCGCTACTCTCTTACTCTCTGTTTCTCTCATACTTAATTTCCATTCTTTCGCTCTTTCTCTCTCTCTAGCCTCTGTATCATTTTCCTCTCACTGTCTCTCTCCTTTCTCTTTGCTGTCCACATTTCTCTCTCTCTCTCTCTCTGTCTCTCTCTGTCTCTCTCTCTCATATTCCTACCTTTATTTCCATTATCCCTGTCTTTCTATTCTCAGTTTCCACTATCTCTCTCTCACCTTTTTTTTCTCCTCCTTTATTTTCATTCTCTCTCTCCCTCTCTCTCGTATTCTGTTTGATGTATGAATTGTGAGCCTGAGTAAAGTCGTTATTGATCAGTTGTGACTCGCAGTATGCCCGTGTTTTCTTACCAAAGATAACTATTTGTCTGGGTCTGATTGTCTCTTGAAGCTCAGCCGTTCATTTGCCAGCAGACAGCGATTGTCTAAAAGTGTCTTAGTTGCTTTGCAACCCTCCAAGAGCCAGCACTGGGGCCAATGATGATTAATTACGAAAAGCCAGATTAATTTATTGTCACTGTTTCAGCAAACACTTAGCAGCAGGCCTTCGCAAATCTATTCCTCATTCACCACAACTTCCAGAGGGGTGCCTGGATGTCAGTGGATGTTGATGGATGTTGATGGATGTTGATGTTGATGCGCTTAAAAAGCAAGGCCCATCAGAGCCAGGGTCAGTCTGTTTTGTGTCTGTTGGCTGGTTTTGTTTGTTTGTGTCGCAGATGACATGTCTGATGAATTCTAAAGCTGTAAATGTTTGACAATTTCTGAAACCTCAGCAGCAGCTTGTTGTGACAATCTGGTGCAGGGAAACAAAAGGACTAGGAGCTAACTATATGGCCAATAGTGGTAGTCTTGTTCTCTCACTGTCTGTCAAATCTTTAGTAGAGAGTTCAGACACCCTGTTATTTATATATGTATTTATCCAGCCAACAAAGTTATTTAGAACAGATCCCTCCAGGTGTCCACTTTCTGGCGACACCTAAAGTGCTCAACCATCAGTTTAGACCATGTCAAGGGTGTAGAATAGGGTAAGGACAGTAAGGACATGTAAATAAATAAATGCAAATAAATCCACTTGAAACTGCTGTTTTCTGTCAGCGCTTGGAACACAAACGGTTAACAGTTCTGTTTCTCTACTGCCAGTTCCACCTTCCTAACCCAGATATGATTTGCTGCAGCATTTCTTGCTAAAGTGTCTGACTTTAAGAAGCATCGAAGCTCAGTCCACTAGTTGTGTGGATGTAGGCCATTCTTAAGAATAATTTGACAAATATGCACAAATGTATACTACACAAATAAATAAATAAATAAGAATGAGCTAGAAAGCTGGAGCCCCTTTAATACACAATGGTGGGTTGAGACCAGACTGAGGCACAGGGAGAAAATGGGCTGGTGGTGTGTGAAAACATAATCAGGGGGAACCCAAGGTAGAGACGGAAACTGATGTTAGATGGGAAAGGAGATCCATGATGATCTCATACTTTTTTGGTACGATGGCCCATATTCTCCCCCATCTCTTGCAATACTAACAAGTGATACAATGTCTGTTAACTGACATAAAAGCATAGTTTTCCTACAAGTGTGTTGAGCTGTGATGTTACATTAGTGGTTGTTTGAGAAAATGGTTGAGAAGAAGAAGTGACATGCCTTTAAGTAAGCATGCATTACAATTTGGTAGCATAATCTGATGGGGACACCTAAATAGCTGGTGGAACTAAACTGGGGAGAAAATAATGCAAAACTACAACAAAATAATATTCAGTGGGAACAAATATATGGAGTAAACCCATTATTTGTGCTCTGAATAATTCATTCAAACACTCTTCATCTTCAGGCCCTCAGACTCCCCATCAATGACAGTCTTAATCAGATATTAGTCTTAATCAAAGGAAATCAGTAAAGCCTACAGGTCTACTTTGTGGGAAAATAAAGATTTGGGGGGTCGTCTGGGACCTTATTGAAACAGTTATGTTTTGTCTCGCTTCAAGTTTAACAGTTATTTATCATCTTTTACTTGATGCTATTCGTTAAAGACAAAATGTGGTGGCAAAAAAACCCAACAAAAACACTTATCTCTCAATGGCTTTTTCTCCTTCTTTGGTGTTGCACTATGCTCTATCAACTGAGAACACATTGTCACCTCCAGCACTGAATAGTCTAATCTAGTGCCATTACGTTACACATTTTCGCATAATAAAATGTAATACAGACGACAGTCCATTCCATACAATTGCATTTTTGCATCATCATAATAAAATGTCACATTCATTCAGCCACATTAGGCCAACATGCATATTGCAGTCTTGGAGCAGAGCTAACTGATTGCCATTAACTGAAAATCATCCAGTGCCAACATTCGTCTGCTTTCATAATGTACACTATGGTGGGTACTATACGGGATACAAGTGGCTTATGTTCAGTTAGGTCTAAAATAAAACCCAGGCTGGACTTGACTGGAAAGAGCTTTTATGCCAATGTGGGAGGTCGTCCCGGGACAGTTGTGGGGGTAGTGTACAGCAGGGTACTGCTGTTACTAGAATGCTACACTCAGTTAGAGATGTCACTACAAATTAAAGCTTTTAGCATCCAGGGCTGCATTATTGACCACTGAGGTTATGCCATCTGTGTTAGGACATCAAATAGCTACAAACTGGATTATCATTTTGGGATCCTGAATGAAAATGAATTCTTAATATATCACACCATTTGAAAACACCAGCTGGCCTTTATATTATTTAAGCATTTAATGGTCAATAAAATAGTACAAAATGACTGTGATTTTATTGTCATGGAACAAAAGCTGATATTTTCATACTGGTAATTTTACAAAAAAAGACCTTGACTTTTAATGTAAACTAATTGTGGTACTTAGTTTGGACCATCTTTGTAAGCTGTGAAATTTCTATGCTACAGCAGCTGGCGTTTCATATTATGTTCAAAAAGTTTTCTCCCCAGTTCCACCCACTAGCTAGGACTCCCCTCATTACACGATACCACTGTAGCGCCCCTAACGAACATATTATGGTGCTCCCTGAGTTCTTTTATTATTTCCCCAATAAATATATCTAATTTTAGGTTGCTAGGAGGCACCACCCTTCACTATATATGAATTAAATGCCTACCTGATTAATTATATGCAAATCCCTCACAATACAGTCAACACACACAATTTAAAATACAACACAGTTTAAGATGAATTAATCCTGTAAAACCCATTGATTCATTAAACATTACATAAACATCAACCACAGAAAAATGTGAAATAAATTGTGAATAAAATTAAATCAATTTCACATGAATGAATAGGGTACCCATTAACTTAACGTTGCAGGCCTGATACTTGGGTGGAGAGAGGTAGATGGTATCCTCAACACAATGTCTCCTACTCACCACGAGGCAAACACGTGTCAAGGTACTCGGGTACTCACAAGGCTTTGTGTATTTCAAATAAAGCGACCCACAATAAAGTTGTAAATACGTGATAATACTGATATATATATATCAGTATTATCACGGATTTATAATCAACTAAGCCTAAATGAAAACAATAGCAAGGTTAAACATGGTTAAATGGAGTGAATTGACCCCACTCTGACGCATTTCTAAAACGCTGTGCCAAGTCTAGGAGGAGTGTGCGAGTCAAACGAGCGGGAAGGCCAAGTGGAGCGCGTGAAGACAAGAAACTTTGCTTGCAAACGTTCCACTGCACGCTGAAACCTTTGGCACAAAAATAACACCATAGAAAAGTGGCAGCGCTTGTGTTAATGCAACTGATGTAATAAAAAAGTAGAAGAATCATGAGATGGCATGGAGTTAGGGATAACCCGAACATTGCGTGTGTTTAACATCACAATTGATAACAATGAAACTACACAGACCAGAAAACACATACCTTAAATCCTCAGGATCCTCAGACAAAGTAAAAACTGGCAGCATATTCTTCTTTGCGAAGCAACTCATGGAGGTATGGCGTCAGCAGAAGGACAAATGTTTTTAGAGCTATGTGTAATGCGTTTTATTTTGTAAGGTTATATTGATTCAATGAAGTTGTCGAGCTAAGCTTAACCTTATTTGAAATAAAGCAACGGATGTAATTACACCTTAGAAAACTAGTTTGTTTCATAAATCCAACAAAAGAGGGTTATTTAACACAAGCAATAGATTTATTTAGAGATTTCATATTTTTGAGTGTGGGAAGCCAATGAACTACAAACTCTACTGTTTGTTTGGGCTGAAGATAAATTTCAGTGGGAGTTTTCTAACACTGAGAAATGCAAAGGTGTACCATTGCTGACATGTTAGCTGGGTTATGTATTCATTGCAGATTAAACGATGCGTTGAAATAATTTTAAAAACCATAATAAATGACCTAAATAGCAAAAGCAGCTCTGACAGAAAAAAAAAAACTTTCACCTGGTTCCACTCAACAGATGCAGTTTTGGGATGATGACTGGCCAGAAACTGTGGGGAGAGAAGTGCCGATACCAGGCTAGAGGATGCAATAGAAAATTAAATTGTGCTACAACATTTGTGTCGATGCAGTACGTTTAGGTACGGCACGGTTCCTGTAGACCTATGGAAAAGTGCCTATAGAGTTGAGTTACTTACTCGTAGCCTATGGTAATGGACCAATGACATCACTGTGAAAAAATATTAGCTGCCAACTGATTCAGCTGGTTTGCTCACAGGTGGGATTAATATCGCATCATTATGATCATTATGAAACAGAAATCACATCTTCCTAAGGAGGATTTACGAGTTCTTATTTGCCATGTGAATGCATGAAGAGTTCAGGTATGATGGGTTTAGAAGGCATACTGTAATTCATTATAATACCTGTCAGGCATGACTGGCAACTTTAAGAGGGAATTCCACCGCTTTTTCCTAAATTTTGTATAAATGTCATAGTTTGATGTGAAATGGTACCAGATATCTAAAGAAATTACATGAGGTGAAATGGTTGTGAATTCAGTTTGGTGACTGATATTGTTTTAGTACAGATTTGAGAATGTTTTGGCCAAAATAATGTATTTCTAAAAGCTATTTATGTTAGAGGCACACAAGCTTGGCCCTATAAGGCAAAATAGTATAAGTAATAAATATAATTGATCCCTATTTCCCCATTATTCACATACAGATGGTAAATAAAATGCTTACACATGCTTATGTTTCCATTGCAGAACCCTGGTGCTTCTTTATGCCTTTGCAGGGATAGCACTGCACCCTGACAATAGAAATCAAAGCCCCTACCATAAAACTCTTTGTTTTAGAAGGCAGCAAGTGCATATTTAATTTCTGTTTACAAAAATAGGGTCACTGCATATAAACCCATACACAAAGTGCATATTAAATGAACACAATTGTTATTCTGGTGATGTTCGCCTACAAACCAGAGTAATTAGCCTGCGTTTTTTTTGCGCTGTAATCCTTAATCTGCTGCAGAGTAGTGACTGAGTCTGTGTTTGCTGTCTGCTCCCGAGTTATAGTGCATTATTGTTTGAGAGTACAAATTGAAATCTGACTTTAATCGTAAGCGGCATGTCCCTTTACGTGCCAGGCTTTGCTGTGTTTGCACAGCCTTTTGTGCTAGCAATGTGGTCCAGCACCCCACTTAGAGGGGTTTGGCATCCATACACACACACACAAACATATAACACTCACACACACACACACACACACACGCACATACATGCACACACATGCACACACAGAGTCACAGAGGGAGTTTAGAGGCCACGGGCCACTGAAAATGTCACCAGCGGTGTGACAGGTTTTCTCATCCCATCATACTGCCCAAAGTCCATTGCTTGGCTTCTGATTTGGTTTGACTTGAAAAAAAAGCATGAAAATATGGAGAAAGAAAGGGAAAAACGTCAACGTTCTGTGTAAGACATTATTTAATTAAAACAAACACTGGTCCAAAATAAAACTCTAGCAAAAAGGTAATCTTGCGTTATTATCTACATTTCACTGTGTTGTTTTTCCAGTACCTTTGTAAGTTTTTTTTTACTTATATAATCAGAATCAGAATTTTAAGAAAACTTGGTCATGGAGGAAATGAAAATTCTGACCTCAGTGGTGTGTGAACCCATGACTCTGATTCTGTCTGATTCTGAGCCACTTGTGATTTTCACACCTAGTCGATAACATAAACAAAGGCGATTTATTATATTTGTATGAACTGCTGTTAGTCTGACAGTATACTATAGAAAGTGTAGAGGGTGATATGACATCTATTAGAAGAAATTTAAAAGAACTGCGCTGAAAATGGCTTAACAGTTTGATTAGTTGATTGATCAATCAACAGGCAATTGCTAAATCAATTGCGGTTGCAAACAATTGTTAAAGGGCCCATGACATGCTGATTTTTTACGCTTTTATATAGGTCTTAGTGGTCCCCTTATACTGTATCTGAAGTCTCTTTCCGAAATTCAGCCTTGGTGCAGAATTAAAGCCAGTCCCACAATGAGATTTCCCTAGGACGTGCTGTTTTTGTGTCTGTAGCTTTAAATGATAATGAGGAGGCGGGGCAAGATGGAGTGTGGGGTAGGGGCCAGCTCATCTGATCACCCTGGTTTGCAGAGATGCTCACTTAAGGGGCTTTCAGACCGAACGGAGCATGCACTGCCCTTTGCTCTGAAACCCATTATTTTCTATGGCTTGCGCAGCGCGGCTCGGCACTGCGGCCTTGGGTGCGCATCACGGTCAAAGTTGAAATTTGTTGAACTTTGACCGATGCGCGCCGTGACGCATTTTCGCGCGACCAATAGAATCAAAGCGGGCTAGTGTCCGGTCTGCCCCTTCGAACACACACACACAAAGCGGGTATGGAGATGTACTGTGCATCAGCAACAACATTTATTATTATTATTAGTAGTAGTATTATTAAAATGTGATATGGCAGACAATCCATGTTGCATTCCTCTTGTGAAGTGATTTTTACCAATTTAGTTGAGATCAAAATGAGATTACAAACAGTATGGATGAACTTCCTTTAACTATGATTGCAAAAGATAGTCTTCTTAACCAGGCTCTTGAAAATCTCATGCACCCACTGCCTATTCTTTCTTTGTGTTAACAGAGCTAGTGCTAGTGACTGACCGCAGGCCGGAACAACAACAAAACAGGAGAGTTTAGAAATCCACGCCTACTTTTTGCGCTGAGCCCTGCGGCAAGGGTGGCGCGTTGAGCACAACTCGCAGGTTTTTGAGAGAAAGCGCAAGCCTCGCAGCGAGCACAGCGCATGCCGCGTTCGGTCTGAAAGCCCCTTTATAGTCATTTCAATGAGGGGAAAGGCAGATATTGCGCATGCCAAAACACTAACAGCAGCACGGTTATTCAAATAACAAAGAAGTACAACACTCGAGTTAATGTGTGTATTCACACACCATTCACACACATACCTGATGCTATCTACCTTTACATTTGCGACAGTAGCCTGCTAACTGGGCTGTTAGCTGTTAGCTGCAGAGCTAATGTTACAGCCACATTCTAAGGGTAAAAAGCTAGGTAACCATATACAGCAAAGCAACAAAATTATATAGCGTTAAGTTGACTTACTTGTCCGGGGTTTGTAGCTGAGCCAAGGAGAGTTGGTACTGATCCAGACTTAATTTTCAGCCGTTCAGCAAGACCAGCACTCTATTGCCCCAAGTTGAGGAAACAGTCATCGGTGAAATGTTTGGCGCAGACATACAAAACTTTAGGAAGTTGTATCGGCGCATTTCCAGAGAAAATAAAATTAACTCACTGGTTCTTCAGAGACTCGCATGAAGGAGCTAAAAAAATTAATTTGTGCTCATTTGTACATATAAGCTCCGAGCAACTGCAATGTTTCTCTCATTTGTAAGACATGATGTCGGTGTAGCAAATTTTTTAGGGGTGTGGGGGGGGGTCGGGGCAAATTCTCTGGGCGGGCAAAGCATGAGAACAGGGAGGTAACCTTTCCCTTATGACGACATGAGTGGAAAATTCCAGATCGGGCCATCTGAGCTGTCATTCTCTCAACGGTGGAGCAGGAAGACCAAGGCACTCTTTACACCTATCGCCATTTTTCTAGTCACTGCAGGACCATAGGCAGGCTAGGGGAACTCGTATTAATGTGAAAAAATCTCATAAAGTGAAATTTCCATGTCATGGGACCTTTAATTGCACTCTTACATGCATCATATGCCTCCTGTTTTCGTCTAGGAAACAAGCTTCTATCAACAATATCAGATGTTCACATACACCTCGGCTTTATACGACTTAAATGAATTGACTCATCACTTAATTTTTCAAAGTGTAGTGTTCGGCAATTGACACAGCTCGGACCCTCAGTAATTGGCAGTTTAGTGTCTAGCCCCAGGTGGAAGAGGAGGAGACTGCAGTTTAATGGAAATCATTAGTGCTTAATTAGTGCAATACACCACTGATAAAGCAGCAGTATCTCTAATGACATATTGATGCCACCATGTTGTACACAAACACACTGTTGCCAGTGATTAAAGGACACAGGGTAACTGAGGCCTGCTCCCAAGCCCACTTCTGAGAGAAAGGGTGTATGTCTCTGAACTCAACATATTTCAGTTCAATTAGTATTCTTTATGAAGCTATTCAGCTGAAAATTGAATGGGACGCTAGATTATCAGCGTTCCATGGGTTGGATTTCTGTTCATAACAAGGCCGTGCAGAGATGTTTGAAGGGGTGGGTGCTCGAAGTTAAAAAGGGGCACATAAAACCAGGCTGAATAACAACAACCCACATTAATAAAAAATCTAATATAGAATTGCATAATACTATATCACTGTCATCAGGTGGGGACAATGCAAAGCAAACGTAGCCTATGTTTTACCTGATGGGGCACAATGTTGCTGTTGAGGGGTCGCTACCAGAATACTGTACATACTATGGCCACAAGTTTGCATCATGGTGCAGATCCAAAATCCTTCCCTTATTATTTATTCCTAGCGCTATAATAATAAAGCAATAAGAATAAAAAATAAAGCAATAAATATAAGATAATGTATTTATGATGATTCAGTTTGCTTGACTATCCACTCTGTGCAAGGCATAAAGCTTATTAAATGTTTAAACTGATACAATAATTTTCCTGCTGTAAAATCACATTTTGTCATATTTGAAATATAAATCTAATATAATCTGTTTCTTAATGTATTTTCTTTAGAATACAGTGTGTTGATTTAATATCGTAATTATAATAATCCATAATTATGTGGATATGGATATTAAGTGAAATACTATAAGCCCACCAGAAAGGCAGGGAAAAGCCCTGTAACTTACTTTAAAATGAAATATGTTCCCAAAAATGGTGGACAGAGTTACAGACCCATGACACCCTTACCCAGTTAGTTAGCGGCTAATGACCACTATTACATGTGCAGTTAATAAAAGGAAAGGTTATGTTTTGTCGCGCTGTTGCCAGAGATGTTCACAAGTCATTTTTACTAAGTCCAGGTCAAGTCTCAAGTCTTTGTGTTTAAGTCCAAGTCAAGTCTCAAGTCTTTGTGATCGAGTCCAAGTCAAGTCTCAAGTCTTTGAGTGGCAGTGTCAAGTCAAGTCTCAAGTCTTTAGTCCCAAGTCCAAGTCTGGGGTGCCATTTGTAAAAACAGCTTAACAAATTTATAGGTGTCATTTTTTCACCATTTAGCGCAATTTTCACACATGTTGCGCTCTAAATCTAAATGTTGCACTTTTACAAACGCCGCCTCTAAATGTGGGGTTTTTGAGCTCAAAATGTTTCAAAGATATGCTAATTGGCCATGCCCCATGATTATAATTGGCTGTTACTTAGCAGGGGGCTGCACTGCGTGCTGTGATATCCCCTCACCAACATGGAGGATTTGCCATAAATGATCTTAAATCTAAATGTTAAATATGAAAAATATATGTCGCACTGTAAATGTGAAAATTCAGTTAGATAGGGCTCAGTGACATCTTTCCAATGACTCCATGTTTGACATAATAGCCCCCCGGCGATCCGGAGTTATTAGCCAACAACCGTTCACCTCGGACAAAAGTATTGGGACACCAGGGCGAGGTGAACGCTTTTTGGCTAATAAGTCTAGATTATGGCAAACGAGGGGTCGTTGGAAAGAGTGCGAGATATAAATAAATAATTCCATGAAATGAACATTGTTTACGAGTTATGACTCACAAGTCACAACACCCAAGTCCGAGTCAAGTCTCAAGTTGTTGAGGACCAGTCTCACGTCAAGTCACAAGTCTTTGTTTGTGCGACTTAAGTGTGACTTGAGTTTGAGTCTCAGACTCGAGTTCCCATCTCTGGCTGTTGCACAGTGCACACATGGCATGCTCATTTGTTTCAATTCGTCAGTTGCCACAAGACAACTTAACAACATGTACATAATAACCTAATACTCCTGTGCACTATAGACTATAGTGTATGCTGTACACCCTACTTACTGGTTTTTGTTGCATCAGTCTGCGTCTCCCAATTAATTTGTGTTTCCCCTACAGCTCCGCACCGCCCAGCCAGTAAAAATGCGCGTGCTTTTGCGAGCTCGTTCCCGGCTCGTAACCAGCGCGCTCTGCTGTCAAGGGTGAGCATTGGTTAATGGTCATCATGTGACTGATTCTAGCCAGATCTTTTATTTAGCAAAATTGTGATTAATAGTTAAATGTTATTGTTGAGGGGCACAGGTGGGACTCCACACGCTCACACATTTAAAAAAAAGCTTCAAGAAAAGGGCACTTGGGGTACCCAAGGGGAAAGGAGCAGGTGCCCCGTTGTGCAGGTGGACAATGAACCAAAAGTTTGTTCTTTTGAATGGGTTAGCCCTGTTGGATCTGTTGGATCAGTTCTACTGAATGTTCCATTAGGTCCATTCTATTGAATGTTCCTTTGGGTCAATACATTTTGAATGTTCTGTTGAGTTAGTTCTTTCAAATGTTCTACTGGGTTATTACTTTTTAATGTTCTTTAGGGTCATTTCTAATGAATATTCCGCTAGATTTTTTTAATGTTCCACTAAATCAGTTCTTTTAAATGTTACTTTGGGTTAGTTCTTTAGAATGTTCCTTTGAGTCAGTTCTATTGAATGTTCTTTTGGGTCAGCTCTATTGAATTTTCTTTTGGGTCAGTTCTTTTGATTGTTCCATTGAGTCGGTTCATTTGGATTTACAGTAGAAAAACACCCTGGGCAAGAAGCTGATAATATGGTACAGCAGTACTTAATAAACAATGCAATTAATGTTTAACAATTACTGCAATGCAGATTTGCCCAATACATAATGTACTACATTGTGTTTATTAACAGTAGGCTATGGTTGCCAAGCAATGGTTTGTAATATTTCAGAACAGTAATAGCATGTGGCCATGCAGTTGTTTATCAAAAAGAGATGCTTCAGATGTGGCTTAGCCAAGAGAACCAGAACCGTTTTGAAAAAGCTCTCTGGTCTGAGCAGCTTCTGTAACAGATGTAGAGTATTTTGTGCTGGAGGTCAGGCAGCCTTGATCATGAGCGTGTTCTGGCTTATGTTCTGGAGAGTGTCTGAGGCAAACACTTGTGCTCTCTGCTCCCTCCACCTCCAGATATTGATCGTCCAGCACTGAGCGGCTGGTAAGTGTAAGGAGTGAATAGAGGAATAGATGAATGCTTCCTTCTCTCATCTGCTCTGATGGAGGTTTAGTAGTGCTGAGGGGGGCGAGGGGACTGACAGAGCTTAAAGGCTTCAGGAAGTCAGCTGGATTTCAACCCCCAGCAGTGTGTGGTGCTGTGTGTGTGTGTGTGGGGGGGACTGATGGGGTGAGTGGAGGACTTTGTATGTGTTTAAGATGGGTCTTAATTGAATTATGAGTTGAGTGAGCGAAGTCTCTTTCACACACAGGTTATCTTTCTCTCTCTCTCTCTCTCTCTCTCTCTCTCTCTCTCTCTCTCTCTCTCTCTCTCTCTCTCTCTTTCTACATGTAATTGTCTCTTTATTTCCATTTCATTCTTTCTTTCTGTCTTCTTCTTTTGTTTTCTATCTTTATTTCTCTATCTGTCCATTTATCTTTATCTCTCTCTCCTGTCCATAATACTAATTTCTCTCTTTTGCATTCTTTCTCTATCTCTCTGTCTCTCTCTCTCTCTTTCTGCATGTTAGGCCTCATCCACACGGACATTCGAATTTTGAATAAATGAACACGCTCTAAATGCCATGTGCGTTTTTGTTGCATTTTGTAGCTGCGCTTGATTGACCTCAGTGAGGCGTTACACTGTTCGTCTGACGCTGTTTAATGCCAGCTTGCAGCCCAATGTGTAATTTTGTGTATTTACCTGTGGGGGCAGTAATTATTTGGTCCAAAGTGTTTATTTGTGGGTGGTCTTTGTGAATAGTTCTGCAATAAAAAATCATGGATTCCTATTCTTTGTTAAAACTAAGCGTTGACATTCTTGTTTTATTAAAAATCCTCCTGATAAGGCATCATAGACATGAAAGGAACAAACATCGCCGCCAATACTGGGTTCACCCTCTTACTGCACAATGTGAGATCAAATGGACATTTTTTGTGATTTTTGAAGATGTGAAGATTTAAACATATTCATATGTCTATAAGTTTATTATTATGATTATGATGATGATGATTATTATTATTATTATTAATATACAATAACAACAATAACTGGAAAAAATAAAATTCCTGAAGAAATTTTCAAACGGCCTGCCGCCAAGAAACTACCTACAGATTCTATACCAACCATTTCTTACATAGCATTAGCATAGCATTAGTATTCATAGCATTAGCAAAACATTAGCAAAACATTGTATAACATTAGCATAACATTAGCATAAACATCAGCATTGCATTGCATTAGCATACCATTAATGTTAGCATAGTGTTAGCATTACATTAACATTAGCATTACCGTAGCATTAGCATTAATGTTATATTAGCATTAGCATTGCGTTTTCATTAACATTAGCATAGCATTAACATTAACATAGTGTCTGCATTGCATTAACATTAGCACTAGCATAATATTACCATTAGCATAGCAATAGCATTAGCATAGCGTTATCATTAACATAGCATTAGCCTAGCATTACATTAGCATAGCATTAACATTAGCATAGTATTAGCAGTAGCATTAGGGTGTGTGTCTGAGTGTGTGAGTGAGTATGTGTGTCAGTGTGTGTGTGAGTGAGTGTGTGTGTCAGTGTGTGTGTGTGAGTGTGTGTGTGAATGAGTGTGTGTTTGTGTGTGTGTGTGTAAGTGTGTGTGTGTGAGTGAGTGTGTGTGAGTGAGCGTGTGTGTGTGTGTGTGTGTGAGTGAGTGAGTGTGTGAGTGTGTGTGTTTCATAAGGTTTGGTCACTGCATGGAGACTGACATTTTATTCTCCTGAAACTCCATTCATTTGAATTGGGCGAAAATTGAATGGAAGTGAATAGGGGGAAAAGGGATGAGCGAAAATAATAAAGGCTCCATTCATTTTAATAGGGCAAGCCCTTAATAATAATATTATAACTATAATATATAATAATAATATTTATAACAATATTAACAATATTAACATATAATAATACTTATTTTTATATATAATGTATTATTGTGATAAAAAAACAGATTTAAATCTCTATGTATATTATAATAATTACATATTGCCTATTTTTGTAGTTTAAACCCTAAAAATGGCCCCAGATATCTTCCCAAAACACTTTAATTTCATTTTACACAGTGTACACTGACAGCAGGTCTCTTGCAGACCTCCGGGTACCCCCGGCCCTATTAAGGATTAAATGATTACAGAAAATGAATGACAATGAATGATTTTATAGTCTCGTGGAACATATTCGGTCCTCCAGAATGTCAAATGAATGGCATATAAACCCAGTAGCAGTGTTTTCTTTGTGTATGTCAGGATTTCGGCAGAAACTGACAGCAAGAAGATGTGTGGACACTTTGATTTGCTCCAATGAGCAGAAAAATGGTCGCCGCTCAGTCCGCGCTCACCTGACACCACAAACACCCAAAAAACGCCTGATTCAGACGTCCGTGTGGACAAGGCCTTATTGTCTGTCTCCTTATTTCCTTTTCATTCTTGTTCTTTGTCTTTTTCTATCTTTATATTCCACCATTTATCTTTATCTCTCTCTCTCTTCCCTCATTGTTTTATCACCCCTTTGCATTCACTTTCTCTCTCTCTCTCTCTCTTTCTCTCTTTCTTTTTCCCTGTCTCTCTCTGTACTCTCTCTTTTTCTGTCTTCTCATTTATCTTTTTAATCCCTTTCGCTCTACCTTCTATTTTCTTCTCTTTGCATTCTTTCCCTCTTTCGCTCTGTAACTGACTTCTCCAGGCCAGCTTCTTTAAATGTGCATCACTCAAAGAGTGTTCACCTGCTTGTCTCTTCAGACTCATCTCTCTTTGGTCTTCTCTCTGATTTTTTGTGTGTTGTGTTTGTTTGTAAGCCCCGCCTGTCACTCACTCGTTCAGGCGTGACATCCCCGTTCTCTGTCTCGGTTTGCAGGTGTTTCCACTCGCCTGTCGGGCCAGTTTAGATACGCATCACAACAAATGCACTCTCTTTAGAGGAGGGCAAAAGTATCACACCTTTTCTGACGACTATTCACAAGCATCTACGTTCAATTATGCTCAGTTATGGCCATCTGACAGGCAGTATTTGGAACAGACAGCATTTGGAGATGAAAATCTGGCCAGAATGAGATCAATAAGTAATTTTGCTGTTGAATTGTACCCCACATCTCTGGCAGAGTGCAAAAGTGCTTGAATCCAAAGGTTCTGTGGGCCAGCTTGCTTTTATTACTTCAGTTCCTTTATTTATCATTGAAAAGCTCAGTGTCTGTGGGTTTTCTGGAGGTCCCCCATCATAATGACTGTATATTAACCACAAGCTCCTCAAGCTAAATCTCATCTTTGGGGAGGAGGATTATTTTTCCAATTTTTCTGCTGACTATCCTGTATGACGGATGTGTGGCTATGCACCTTCAACCGCACCGCTCACATGAAGCCCCAACGTATCAAGCATGTCTTCTCAAATCTAATCTACACAAACCAAGAGGAAAGACCCCCTCCTTAATCTCCAGAATTCCATCAGGTTCTGGGAATCAGCAGGATCATCATCCACTTCCTATTTTTATCCCCTGAATATGTCGCATGACTGTGTCAGTATTTGAAGCAACCACCAGCTTAAAGTGAAAGACGTGTAATGATCTGTTTAAAGTGATCTCATTCAGTGAATCTCATTTATGCAGGGCCTACAATAGTGAGCAAAAAAGCCGATTGAGAGACAGAACCAGAATCAGAATTGGGAAATGTCATTGCTCTCAGAGGAATCTGCTTATGTTACGACTACACAGAGACACAGCAACACGAAGACAAGAATAATATAAAATATACTTAAAAAAACTCTCTAGAAAATACTCTAAAAATGCATTGTGTTAAATACACTACGCAATATACACAACATGCAGATACTATATATGATGTATATTTGCACTTTTCCTGCCTATAGAAGTGGAGCTTTTTAAATGAGGTGTGTCTGGACTGCGTTGCACTTTTGACCGACAGATTTTCGAGCTCAGAATTATGTTCTGATTATGGGCTATTTGACCATACACTTAAACACACCTGGTTGAGAGTGTTCCTCCAAAAAGTGGAGGAAAAACTTAAACATAACTATAGCAATCTGCCAAGTCTCTTTTGTCACATCCTATAAAAGAGCCTTGAATTCACCAATGGGTAAAATGTTTCTAAACTTTTGCAAATTATTCCATGTCAAATGGTGCATAATATGCAAAAGCAGTTAAGGTGAGGTGACAGGCCGTTCTGACTGAATAATTCAGAGAGTGAGGACGACACTTTTTGCTCCTTGTGCTGGCATCAAGTCTTTTTTTCCGCTGTCAAACTAGTAAAATGGATTTGCCCATAAAAGTTAGTTGCCTTGAACTTTATACTTTGCGTTATTTCATCAAAATATAACCCTTGTCAACAATGACCCCAGAAGTCCCAGATATGATGAAAATATGCCGTTCCAGGTCATCAGTGCTGGAAACTGCCTCCGCCATGGCTAGTGAGTGCATTAGAAGACTCCTCCTTCTGTTGTACTTTACTATTCTCATCATGCGCCTCTCCAGAAAGCCCTGAGCCTTCAGCTCTCATTCATCTCCATAACTACAACCTGGAGCTGCTGCCATCGTAAACATTTCCTCTGCACACTTTTCACCTTGATTAGAGGCAGCAGAAGCCCCTGGGCCATTCAGTCCTGCTCTTCATAAAAGGAGCTGTGACATCACAGACATAGCGAGAAAAGGAGGATGACTCTGTGTGCTGATTTCTAAACCGAGGTGGAAAAGAACAGTGTATATTTTCCACGCAGTGGTACTTAGCTTGCTGGCCAATTATCTAATCTAGGAACTGTTTACTTCTTGTTTTATAATAACATGCACATTAGCTCTGTATTTAAGGACCCATACAGATTATTTAAGGACCCATATTCTACATGTTTACACGTGTATATATATATATATATATATATATATATATATATGTGTGTGTGTGTGTGTGTGTGTGTGTGTGTGTGTATGTGTGTGTATGTACTAGTAGTAGTAGTAGTAGTAGTAGTAATAATAATAATAATGATAATTTTAACCTTTAACACAATAAAACAAGCTATTTAATTACTGGATCTTTAAAATGCACGCTTTATAACTTCAGCAAGAACAGCCGGGGCTAAACTACTGCAGGCTGGAAAAATACATTTATGCAAAAGAGCTGGCTTGACATCACAAAACATTGAATTCAAAATATGCTGTTTTTGCAATTTTTTTGAACCTAATAATGTTTAGATACATTATTATGCATCAAAATTCAGAACATTTTCCCCGAAATGGACCTTTTAAAACTAAAACTTTCAGCACAGGACCTCTTTTCTGTAAGGACTTTAAAAAGACATCTTATTCTGTTGTTGAATGTGCTGTTCTCTGTTAATGTAGTTTTCAGGTGCTGTTTCAGTTACATTTATTTGATATGTAAAGAATGTCGTAACCTACTATCTGAATGTGTGAACTGAGAATCAGAATCTATCACAACTCATCCAACAATAATGGTAGCATGGAACTTTTTTATACAGAGATAAAAACAGAGTAAAAGCACACAGAAAGCTGTGATTCCACATGTTGATTTATTTTGCTGTGACCACACCAACTACTCTGAGTCAGATTTGAATGAGTTTAACATCAGTCACAGAATGGATAACCAGCCAGATATTTAATAGTGTTAAATGACTAGATATGTCAAAAAACAACTTTGAGCAATTTCATTTATTAACAGCATATCCACTTTACCTGCAGTCCCACCTCAGTTCCTGAACTATCCATCCAACACATACGCCTATGAAAGCACGGACATAGAGATGGAGTGTGCAGTGACCGGAAACCCTCAGCCCAGCATCCACTGGGTGAAGAATGGAGAGGTGGTCATCCCCAGTGACTACTTCCAGATTGTGGTAAGAGCGCAGGATTGGAAAGAAACAAAGGATTGACTTACATTATGTAATTATGTAAGTGTAATGTTTATTGCATTACTTAATTAATTAATTACATTTACATTTGATTCCTGGTCTGTGTGTGCAAACGAGAAAAAACATGGCAAAAAATGAGAAAAGCTAATGAAAATGTATAGGACAAAACTGTACACAACCATAACTCAACTCTAAAATAGCCCGTCTTTCTCTTTGCACTTACAGACACAAGGTGATACAGAGTGAAAGTTTCAACAGAAACACCCAGCAGAAATTCTCCACTTGTTTTAATGAGCTAGAAGTGAGGAATAATTCACTAGCAAGTAAAAAGGGATGTTTCAATGCCCGTAATCCCTGAGGGACCCAGAAATTTTTAAGCAGTGCAAGGAGAAGGATAGTGAGAGGAGTGTACTCAGCTATGCAATGTCATGGTTATGCTATCATGATGAAATGTAAATTATGTTGCTGAAGAGTCCCACCGTATATGTTCCATCTTGTTCTCTTGTCAGTAGATTACAGTAAGAGACAATTTAATAATACATGTGTGACAGTCTGCAAAAGCCTGACAGATGCACACAACCCTAAAGGTGAAAGTCAAGCATAGACAGAAAGAGCAGCGCAGTTTTCTGCAGTACCCTGACCCTTTGGCAGAGCTGAGATTAAATCATTGAGTTATTATTTGTCTTAACCTTTTCAGTAATATATGTGTGAATAATAATGTAGTTAATATAAGCAGTGTCTTTAGGTGTGGAAAAGTTTCGTAAATATGACAGCAGATTGCTTTATAGCTCTCAATCCATTTCCTACTCCCGCTTCATAAAGCACAACATTGCTAGAATGCAGTGGAATGCCTAAACATGATTTTCTCAGTGTTTGGATTTCAGAGGTTCACTTTAAATCTTACCTTGGTTTCTGACTGAGGCATCTAAAATTTTCAGTGTTCAGACTTTGTGAGCAGTCCCCAAAGCAAGCTTTCTTTGGTTACAATATAAGTTGATGTAACATGTTTCTGAGAAAAAGTTAAAACACACACACACACACATATACAGAAATCCAAGGTGATCGTGGGGGTTACGTTCCAAGAGCACCCACTAAAAATGCCCCCAAATATGCTCCCAAAACACTTTAATTTCATTTTAAACTCAGCGTAATACATTACTATTAAAGAAAATGTAAAGGTAAACCCATATCCTGTACAGTGTACAATGTACAGTGTACACTGAAATGCTGTCTCCCGCAGTGCTAGAATGTAAAATACCGATGTTCCCCCAATATAGACTGTACTGTAATTTATGCACGCATGTTTTCTTTGGTACAGGCAGGGCAAATGCAGTAATAAATTAATTTATTTACAGTAATAAAAATACAGAGCTTTAAGAAGAACAAAACGAAAAACATGAAAACACTCTGCTGCTGCTGAGATGCGTCACAGGGCAGCAGCTAATCAGCAGCAAGCAGAAATACATAACATTCTCTGATTGGCTACTTTCAAACCTCCCGTCTCTGAGTACAGCAGTATTTCACCATCCCAAGACTTTGTGTTCTCTGTGTTCTCTGGACTGTACTAAAAAAATTATAGATACATTTTATATGGAAATGGAGCTTCATTTACATTAATATTTATGTTACAATATTAGTACATTGTATTTTTCTTAATGATTTAGCACAAAAATGCATGAAAAAAAAGTTATGACGTCCGGGCCTTGTCCACCACACCACCTCGTCCTTGTGCTGGGCTGCTCAGTGGAGGCTCATTTCGTTCAGGTGCGTATGAATGCCTTGCAAACCGTTGTGCCCAAACATAAACAACCCAGCACGAGGACGAAGGGGCAAAATAAATGTGGAGGATATCTATGCTTTCCGTGGGGGTTTCTGCGAACAATTATTAGCTCAGTTCTCAGAAAAAATCTGCAAAAGACTGAAGCCACAACTGCTGAACAGCCAATAAGTGGAGATTTACTGTATATATATACTGTTGATAGGTTGGACAAGTTTCACAGGACACTGACACAAATGTATTCTAAACGATATTAATTTTGCATGTGAAATAGATATTAGGATAGATCAGATGTAGGTTCTTTTCTTAAATGTAATGCTAGCATGGTGACAATTAAGTCAATGCCTTTCTCAGCCTAATTACCTACAAAAATATAGAATACCATTATAATCTGGAAACTCATTGTCATGTCTAGTTAACCGTTCAGTGTGTAGTGTCACACAGTTGCACTGCCTGACTTAAAGAGTGGCGCTGCCTTTCCATTAAAGTGTACCCTCACACTGGTTTGTTTTGGAATGTTCAGCAACATTTTCTAACTGCTGACTAACACCACAAGTTAATGGAGATTCAATATTACGGCTGATATGCCACCAGCTTCACACTTAGAGTTTTATCTTTACGCTTTTTTACATTTTACAGTTGATCCATAAGTAAATCGCACTAAACTCAAGCTGTGTTCGAACAGTTGATGGACCAGTTGACGGACAAAGTGAGCGCTGTGCAGGACACTCAAGAACACAACACACACTGTGAAAAAAATGCTCATTGTTTGTCGAGCAATGCTGTTTAACAAATCTTTACATTTTGCTGTTGTGCATACTTGAAAGGTATCAAAGTAACACCTGCGAATTACACTGCCAAGGTGTTGTTTTTGTTACATGCCTTTATAAATCGTCTTTAGCGAGTATTTATGTTCTCCCTTATTCATTCATCACTAATATGCACTTGTAACCATAGCAACCATAGATCATGCTGATGTACAACAAACATAATCATCCTGTCAAATAAGGCTGCCTTGTAAATAAAAAGAATAGTAAAAAGAAGTATATAAACATGGTACTGTGCAAACGTCTTGAGCCATCACACATATCCCTGAATTACCTTTTTGGTGTGAACATATTATTTTGCACAGTACCATGTTTATATTTTGTACCTGTCAAAAATAATGCCAATCTTATCTTTGGTATACTGAGTATATTAAGTTAAAGATGTTTACTATGACAGGCTGCGAAGTGCCTAAATATAAAAAAAAAATACACAGCAATGGGTAGAACCTCCCTGGTGAAGGGTTCAACACTCAACCAGTCAAATATAACACTTTGGGTGAATGGAAATTTTGCCAGCAGTCTGTAAAGCTTGTC
Organism: Hydrocynus forskahlii; assembly: GCA_037974365.1. Taxonomy (NCBI): domain Eukaryota; kingdom Metazoa; phylum Chordata; class Actinopteri; order Characiformes; family Alestidae; genus Hydrocynus; species Hydrocynus forskahlii. The sequence continues at coordinate 30,498 of JBBPCX010072635.1, forward strand.
TGACCCAGCAACAGTAACTGTGAAAGAACACATTTGTGGGTCAAGTATGGATAGAAATAAATAGTTTTAGTTGATGTATTACAGAGTGCATTCAAAGAGTGTATGTTTATTGTTTTGAGTACAAACAACAATGAAACACAGCTGTAGCTTCACCCTTAATCCATAATCTGTGAATAATCCGACTTTCCTTTAATCTCTGCCTTGCAGGAGGGTGGTAACCTGCAGATTTTGGGGTTGGTGCGCTCAGATGAGGGATTCTACCAATGTGTGGCAGAGAATGAAGCAGCAAATGCCCTGGCGATGGCCCAGCTTATCCTGCTAGAACCAGGTGAGACACTGTGAGACACCTCATCATACAAGTTGTCCAACAGTGCTGATCTGGGACCAATTTTTAAAACAAAAATCCCACTGTTTGGCACCACTGGCAGAAAATCCAAAAATGACTGGTGTCAGATCAGCAGCTAGTGGCAGCTATTAGCATTCCTGCCTGTGCCCTATTGCTGTCAATCTACACTGTTCCATTATCACCACTGTCCATCTGCTCACACACACACACACACACACACACAGCCTGCAGGAAGGTCGGGTGAGACACGCAGATGTTTTCTGACACAGATGTCTTCCTGGGACAGATGTAGGAAGCACTTTGACAGGGTGTGTTTGTGATTGCATTTGCCAGAGCAAGTACAAAAACAGAAAAGAGAAGGCATCTCCCTTATGACACAGTATATCTGTATTATTTATTTTTTTGTTAGAATTTAAAAATTCAAGGTGGACTTTACATTATCCTGACAAATAATAAAAATGATATCAATAAATATTACCCTGATAAGTCATTATTGATAAACAATCAAATGATAAATAAATAAAATTTGTTATTGTAAAATTGCCTTGATGTAGATACAAGGGTTTGTTCCTACAGTATACATAATGTATTTTACAAGCAGTTCTATGTAGGTTATGGGGCCCTTATTCTAATCATGATAAAATTATAGTCATGTGTGAACACACCACAGCACAACACACAGTGTGAACAATGTGAAAATGTTTCTCCTGCTACCAGGAAAGGGCACCCGGGGAGCAGTGTGTGGGGATGGTACCTTGCTCAAGAGTACCTCAGTGATGACACTAACAGTGTTGGGAATATGAACCCACAACCTTTTGCTTCTGAATGCAGGGGCAACATCCTAATCACTAGGCCACCAGCTGCAAAAATAATTTACTGCAAAAATAATTTTCATAGTTTTACAGATATATATATATATATATATATATAAATATATATATATACATACAATATGTTACGTTCCAAGAGCACCTATGAATTGTGAAAAAACGTGAATTAGTGATGTGGTAAAAAAATGCCTACAAATAATGTATACCCTAAATATGCCCCCAAATATGCTCCCAAAACACTTTAATTTTATTTTATACTTAGCTTAATACAAGGTAAACCTGTATACGTACTGTACACTGTGCACTGAACTGCTGTATCCTGCGGTATTAGAATGTAAAATACCGATGTTACTCCTATATATACTATACTGTAATTCATGCAAGCACATTTACTTTGGTATGTGCTTCTGTTTTCCTTGGTATAAGCAGGGTAAATACAGTAATTTGTATAATACAGTGGACTGCATCTGCCAGAGATGTGTCACAGGTGTTCTCTGACAGTACTAAAAATGTATACAGTTATATTTTATCTGGAAATTTAGCTGAATTTATGTTACTATTTATGTCACAAAGTTAGTAAATTATATTTTTCTTAATAAGTTAGCACTAAAATGTATGACAAAATACATATTACCATGAAAACAGCAAAAAGAAAAATGCAAAGGATATTTGTGATTTCTGCTAATTTGTGGGGGTGTCTGCGAACAATTATTAGTTAGGTTCTAAGAAAAAATCCGCAAACGACTGAGGCCGCGAACACTGAACCAAGAATTTGTGGGGGAACACTATCTATATATGCTATATATATATATATATATATATATACATATATATATATACA
>JBBPCX010072652.1:0-32509 GCA_037974365.1 Hydrocynus forskahlii
CTCTGCAGGGGGCTTCACCCGGATGTGGCAACCATCAATGGCTCCTACCACTCGGTTGAAGGCTGCAGATCCAGCTAGACGGGCGAAGCGGGCCCCCAAGCAAGGGAGTTCCTCCGCAGTGGGATGACGGACCACTTTAGGGAGGAGAGCTGCAGCCTTTGCACTCACCCTGTGCACTGCCTGGTGAACAGTTGACCGGGGCATATTAAAGGCCCTGGCAGCCACACGGTAAGAGGTGGCGCTGGCCAGCCAGAAAAGAAACACCAGCGTGTCAATCTCCGGGCCCCAACCATGGTCACATTCCGTTCCCATTACCGCTATTAGCTCATTGAAGGACTCCCTCGAAAGCCTGAAGTCAACCCGCAGGTTACTGTGGCCATCAAAGTACCGTGCCAGGAGTGGCATGGACAGGTTAATTTGGCAGTACCGCCTGGGGTTGAGACACTGCTGTGGAGTAGAGGGGGAGATGAGAGAATTTTATTTCAATAAAATATATCCAATTTACTGCATCCATGTGTTTTTAGCATCTTCCTTACTTTATGTCACTTTTCATTGCATGTTTCTAACTATGATTTCTAACTATTATTGGTTTCCTTTTGCCAATTGTGTAATTTATCCGTGTAAACATCAATTACAACAGATGTTTATTCAATTAAAGTATGTTTATAAGTATATGTATAATGTGAGGTAATACACTGTAGTCTAAGTACTGTGTTACACAAATGCAGGCCATTTAATTTGTGCAAAGAATTTCGTTGGACAGACACTCCCTGAAAAGGTAAGCATAATACATAATACCGGCGTGGTGCTGCGTGGTGCTATTAGGCACATATGTGGAAGTTATGGGTCCCCCTCCCCCGTAGATTATGTACCATCTCATGTTCAATCAGCCCATGTAGGATCCTGCGTCGACGTTGGATGCGACGTAGTTTCCACGTGGGGTGTATTAGGGGGTAAACAAGAGCAAACAAAAGACAGAGGAAATTCATTATCAATACAATACAATACAAACCAGCAAATATTTTGGCGTGCTTGAGAATCGCAATCACGTGTTAGTGCGTCACTGCCGCTAAGTGCAAAACGTCAAGTGCGCGATTGCGGACAGCACTTAGCCACGGCAGTGTGCACTACAGAAGGAAGTGCGCAGTGCGCACTACGCCTACATTGCAGTGCACTGAGCCAAGTGCACGATTTTGGACGTAAAGCCAAGTCAGTAAAAATGTTTCAGGTCTGGACCGAAATCAGAGAGGCTTTTGGTGTCACTTACCCAGTTTGTTATCTGGGAGCAGTGCAAATTGGATGGGCGTAGGAAGATCAAACCCAAAGAAACACGCACAGACAGATAGTTGCGCCCCCTTTGAAACTGCCTTCTCCTATCTTCCCTTCCTTCCATCATTCTCTATAATGCATCAGTGCACTTTGTAAAGAAATAAATCACTTTGCTATGCCAGCCAGCAGAAACTCATCAGTCTCAGCATGTGTGCAGCATGTGTTGTGCTCTTTCCAAGATCCTAATTACATAATTGTTATCATCCTTCCACTTGATGAAGTGTCTCAGATTCCCAGAAATAAGATCCAATTAGCAGTGGGGGACAAATGAACACTCAAGCAGAAAGTGTTTGCTGAGCTGTGATGATTTAAGGAACAGAACTCTGTCCAGCTGGATCCTGATAAAGATATTAGCATTTCTGTGAATTTTTTGTATCAGCACATTTCTTAATAAGAATAAATGTACAGATTTAATATGATTAAATATGTACACAGTTTAACATGTTAAGGAGTCTAAACATGCATTATACTACATTAAACTACATTAAACTAATTATTCACACCATAACTAGTTACTAATTACCTTTTCCAACAAGACAGCATTCCAAAAGTTTGTTTCAGAGCAGATAACTTATTTTGTTCATTAGAAATACATTTCTGTCATCTCTACAGAGAGGTGCATTGAAAATGAAAGCTGAAAAAGTATTTATTGACATGTTAAAATGCAAAAATAAGCAAAGATGTTATAATAATAAGAAATAAAAAAATAAGGCACAAATCCAAGTGAGCATTTGCTATTGATTTGTCATACCTATTTATGGGTTTCATAGGCTGCAAAAATAATGCATTCACAGTATAGGAATCTGTTATTTTCTGGGGCACCATAACTGTAACATTTAATCAGAAAGGAGATTTTGTAGGAGGACGATGGCATTTCTGGCTTTGCCTCATGCATAAGTAAAGTGAAAGTAACCATTCTGTCATAGGTGAACACACCACAGCACACAGTGTGAACAGCACGAAATTCTTCCTCTGCATTTGACCCATTCACCAAGTGAAGCAGCGGGCAGCCAGGAACACAGCACCCGGGGAGCAGTGTACAGGGACTGTACCTTGCTCAGGGTACCTCAGAGGTGCTTAGAAGCTTTGGGAATCGAACCCACGACTTCCTGATCGCAGGGCTAACGCCCTAAGCACTAGGCTACTAGCTGTCCCAAAAACAAGCCCTTTTATTTTTGGCGCATTTTTTGGGGGGTGGGGGGGCTAAAGCCCTCCCACTATCACACCGCATTGTTTTTTTTTCATCTGTAACCTTAGTCCCTCCTTCCTGAGCTCAGACTGGCAAGTAGCCTACATCGCATTCACCAGCAGTCAGTCGATTGGCCAATAGCGTAGCATAGCAAGGCTGGCGTAGGAGAGCTTCACTGGGGTCTTCAGTCCCGAGAAGAGATTTCCCGCAGTTTTTCCAATCAACAAATCCCGCACTGTGAGCGCCGCTGGGACGGTTTTCTAGATCTCTCACTGACTGATGGACGAGGGCAGTGCTGCTGGAGTAAAAAAGCGCAGCGTGGCTCAGCCTCACTGGTCCAACAGGAAGAACCATGAAAGGTGATATACAGTATAGAGCTGAGAGAGCAAAGAGGGGAAGATAACTTTCCTGCCCTGTTGGATTAAAGCTGTATTGATTATGAATCTGCCACTCGAGAATCACATTGGAAGCTTCTCCGTGGCCTGGGTCCCGTGTAAGCAGCACAGAAGAAGGACGGGGAAGCGAAGGACTCACCAGCAATACACCACGGACCCCTATTTTTACAAAAGAACCTCAGATGCGAGAGAACGCACAGCTTCACCTCGAGCAGTAACAGTGGTCTTTATTTTCTGACTTTTCTCCATTTTCCGTCGTCCTCGCGCCGTCCTTTTCTATGCGCTGTCTAATTATGTATGGTCATCTCAGCACTGTTCATCCTCTAACGGGAGCTCTGAGTTGTTCTAGTTGTTCTCAAAGCGAGGTTTAATTTGAACCAAAAGTGTCACGAGCATGTCTTCGTTTGAGTTCTTTTTCACTTTAGTCTTTTTGAGTGTGTTGTAAACCAGCAAGTGGATAAGAGATCTCGCTTCAGCCATCCGCTTTGCTGCGGAAGGACCAGGAAACGTGTGGAAGCAGAAAAGTGATTGTGAGAGAGCGGGGTGTGATGCGCGAGCCTCGCAGATGTTCAGCGCTGTCCTGACCTCCTAGTGCTGAAGTCTGGATGATGCCTGGCCAGAGACTGCCAGGCTGCCGCTCCCTGCACGTCAACGAGGACAACGGGCGCTTCGTGCTGCTGGCCATCTTGATCTTGATGTACCTTCTGTGCGGCGCCGCGGTTTTCTCGGCCATCGAGAGGCCGTCCGAGCTGCGAGCGCGCGGCCGATGGAACCGAACCCTCCACAACTTCAGCGATGCCTTCAACGTGAGTCTGCAGGAGCTCAACTATTTTCTGAGGGAGTATGAAAGTGCCGTGGCCGCTGGGATCCGCGCTGACTCCCTCAGACCGAGATGGGATTTTACAGGTGCTTTATACTTTGTTGGGACTGTCGTGTCAACTATTGGTGAGTTGTTCAATAACGTTACCACAAACGGCTATCTCCTATATGTTTCTTGTATTGTATTGTTTTTTAAACGTATGACGTGTGTGAGGCTTATGCAACCTAAACAGTCATCATTCATTATACATTTTAACATTTCAACCTCTCTTTATCTCTTGCGATTAAATAAGCAGTTTTTGTAACTGTGCCTTTAAGATGGATGTGTGTAAATAACCTGCCTTGTACTTGACTCCTCAGTTACAAACACCAAAATACATATAGTATATGTGTGCGAGAACATATTGGGCCTATACAGAGCCTACATGTAAGGAATGGAAGCAAACATTTTAGTACAATTTTAGAACAATTTAGTCTCAACTGGTTTAGAAATGTAATAACAAAAAAGAAAACAGTGACTCCGTCCAGAGTGAACTGTTTTTATTTTTTATTCTGTCTCTGAGCAGCACTACAAATTAATTGTATTTTCTTGGAATTATTGCATCTCCATGCTCCAAACAATACACCATTTCTGAGTACTTCAATTCCTTCTTTTGTTAGTAGTCATGGATGTTTGGTATGTGTGTATTATTTATTTTTATTTGTGTGTGTGTATGTGTGTGTGCGCATTTGTGTTCACTGTGTCAGAGTTGAGTAACTGAACATAAGTGCTTCTATAAAATACATTAAACATTTTCTTAGTGCTGTAGCCATAGGCAGCATGGCTGTCCTATTTACCCTACTGACACACATACATTTTAAACAGTCTTCTGCCCACAAAGGAAACATGTAGTCTGTCTTTGCACACATTTTTATACTGGCCTTCTATCAACAAACTGAATGAGACCTCTTATAGTGTTCACACTTTTAGTGACATTGGTATGAGGATGGATACCTGCTGTTGAAGTTCAGGGTGCAGCCTGAGGCTGACCAGTCTGCTGTTGGGAATTTATCCCAAAACGTAAGTGTGTAGATGCCTGCACATTACGAGTGACATTTACATTGGTGACAGATCGATAAAGAGCAAGTGTGTCTCCAAGGGTGCCCTCTGGCCAGTGTGTGTGCATGTGTGTTTGGGGTGGGAATCTGTAGGCGCCTCATGATTCGTTTCAGTTTTAGCTGAGATTGAACGTACATTTCTGATGTTTTATTGCATACATACATACATAAATTAGCAACATCCTGCTGTTTTTTCCTCCTCCAAGCTGAGCTGGACTAAAGCATCCTACTTTATTATTTTACTGTAAGGGAGACTGAGCTGGTGATCCTCACAGATTCCTTTCTCACAAAATCATCATTAGCTTGTTGCAGTACACTGCATAACTGGGATGAAGATCTAATATGTGCAGTTATAAAAAAGATGAATTCTGATCTGATCACATTATGAGATACACATTCACATTATGAGATACACAGAACTACATATAAAAGACGCTCAGATATGATCTGAAAAGATCAGACTAGAGTGTCAAAACAGCCCTAAAAAGATCTGATCTGTGTCACATTCAGGCAAAAATCAAATTTGTGCCACCTCAACCTGATAATGTATTATAGCCTGAGACAACCTAAGATGAGCTTGATTAAAACCTGTGATCCAGGCTAATACTAACTATTCCGAATTGATTTTAACAGTATGTGTTTAAATGGCTGTATTGTGACGTCCAGATGGAATTTTTGGGCGTTTTGCAGCACCTTCTGCAAATGCTTGCAGCTTTATGACACCAAAACAAACACAAGTGACAGAGGATAAAGGGACTTGTTCTTTGGAGAAAGGTGAGCAATCTTTTATGTTAGACATAGATAACATGATTTGATGTAAAGAAACATGAAAAATGAAAACTATCATTTTCTATGCAGTGACACTGACAACAGCAGCACAACTGTGTTGCTATAATTTTAACATACATCAGTGTCAAAGCTAAATTGAGAATAGTCCACCGTCCAAAGATGTCTTAACATGAGCGGTTCTGTGGTCTAAAATTGATATAGGTCTAAAAGTTGACCAAATGAAATAACTCATAAACTGGTGCGCTACATTCTCTAACTGTTCACCAGCAAGGAGATGCTACAAGGTCAGTGTTTTAAATTGGAAATTCACAGATGATGAATAATTAATTAATTAATTCATTTTCTGTAACCGCTTAATCCTCACTAGGGTTGCGGGTACCCTGAACCTATCCCGGGCTCCACTGGCACGAGGCAGGGACTCCAGCCCACAGCAGGTCGCACATACACACATCATTCGCTTACACACTCACACCTACGGCCAATTTTGAATCCCCAGTTCACCTGACATGCATGTCTTTGGACTGTGGGAGAAACCAGAGACTCCAGAGGAAACCTACGCCACCATGAGGAGAACATGCAAACTCCGGATTCGAACTGCCAACCCTGGAGATCTGCGACAACAGTGCTACCCACTGCACCACTGCGGGGCCTCAGATTATTATTTCAGTGCACAATTCAGCCATTAAACTGTAAAGAGTGATTTGATTTGAAGTAACATTTCAGAGGAACATAATGCCTCTGCTTTGTTTTATTCAGTTCAGTAAAAGTTTTTATACAAAACTGTTACAGCTGGGGGTTTTGTTTGGGACTTTTATTTTGAATTTATGGGTGTTGTTTGTGTCTTAGGTCTCTATGTCAGCTGTCTTGTGTTTAGATTAAGTGATTGGGGTTTTTGATTGGTTTGTGTCCAAGTGTGTTTAGTATTTAAGTTCTTTGTGTGCAGGTGGGTTTTGCGGATCAACCCTCATACTTACCCCCACGTTTCCCTGCGCCTTATGGCTCTTTTATATAGTTATGTTTTGTGTTAGAGAGACCCTTGAGCCCTTTTGGTTTCCGTTAGGGTCTGTATGGAGTCTGTGTCCTTTATGTATTAAAACCATCTAAAAGACCCCTCGACATGACAAAAACAGCTTTACAGAATTCAGGTCCAAGCCCCTAATGAGCAAGACAAAGGTGACAGAGGCAAGGAAACTCCCTAAAGCTGGAGGAAATAACCTCAGGAGGAACCAAGACCCAAATGGTCGACTCGGAAAATGAGAAAAAGATGTCTCTATAACTAACAATAGATGGCCTTTGAGTCCAGACTGCTGAATGGTTAACAGTCAATAGTGGTAGTTTTTTTGGAGTCCATGTGATGAGTAGTTTGAGAGTCCGCAGCGACAGGAACAGCAATCTCTTCTGGAGCTTTGAACAGCAGTTGCCCTTGGATGGGTGATGAGCATGCGGGCAGTCCAAAATAGCCAAATCAGTCAAGCACTTTTGAGCTTGACTGGATTAGATAAGTCCAAGATCTAATTGAGCATGGATGTCACATGAATGGATTCATCTTGGACTTCAGTTTAAACTGTGTCTGTGATTTTCTGTGTGTGTGCTTTCCTGCCATTTTGTTAATTAAAATATATCGAGTTTATCCTGCAAGTGCACCATTTTCTGTACCTAGCCAGTAAACAGACCAACCCTGATGCATTAGGAGTTTCTCTAATCCTGAAGATTTATTGGCGCTCCTGAACCAGCTCCAAGAACAAGCCCAACAACTGGACAAGCTCGCCCAAGTGGTGGCGGAGCTGGTGGCTATCGACAGCTGTCTCTCCTCCAGTATGGGAAACACTCCCAACCATGGCCTCTTTAATATTCAGGTCCAACCATGCCATCAGAGTGGTAGAGCAGGGATTCTGCCGGCTGCTGGAACTTCAGTCTTTGCTTTGAACCATACTTTGCCAAGAATTCTCTGAACTGTTGGATGCCATTTTACATCTTTATTGGTGTTTGTGTGTGTGTGCTTGTGTCCTTACAATATGTTTAAATCAGCAGTCAAGTACGTCTGGCACACCTGCTCTATATTGTCCATGGATTATCAGTATGATTAGATTTCTGTTTGAACTGTGACTGTGACCTGTTTGTGTTTGTGCTTTCCTGCCATTTTGTGTATTAAAAGAAATCGAGTACATTCTACAAGTGCTTCATCATCTGTGTCCAGCCAGCAAACATGGCAGTAGAGGTTTGTAGCAAAATAAATGTTCACGGAGGTGTTCGGGTCATGTCAACAGTAAAATTTTATATTCAATGTGAAATTTGATCAGAGGCCAACATAGGCTTGATAATATTAGACTAATGTGGTCAAATTTCCTGCTTCTAGTGAGGACTCTAGCTTCTGCATTCTGGACAGGATGAAGTTTATTTAGGTTCTTGCTAGACAGCAGGGCATTAAAGTAACCCAGTGTGGAGCTAATAAAGGCATGAACTAATGTTTCTGCATCATGCAGGGACAGTGTGTTTCTTAGCAATATTTCAAAGATAAAGAAAAGCTATTTAAATCATAACACTAAAATGTGCATTGAAGAATAAATCTGGGTTGATTGTGGCAGTAATGTTTTACATTTGAGGAAGGAACCAGCAGAGGAACCAGCAAGATCAAGCATTAAACTTGACAGAATATCAAGCAAAAATCAAGAAAAAAACACGTTACATAAAAGTTATACATTGATTTGCATGTCACTGAGTGAAATAAATATTTGACACCCAAGCAAAACATGACTTAGTACTGGGTGGAGAAACCCTTGTTTGCAAGCACAGCAGTTTCTTGTAGTCGGTCACCAGGTTTGCACACATCTCAGGAGGGATTTTGGCCCACTTCTCTTTACAGAAACTCTCTAAATCCTTCAGGTTTCTTGGCTGCTGCTTGGCAACTCAAAGCTTCAGCTCCCTCCACAGATTTTCTATAGGACTGAGATCTGGAGAGTAGCTAGGCCACTCCATGACCTTAAAGTGCCTCTTCTTTAGCCACTCCTTTGCTACCTTGGCAGTATGTTTTGGGTCATTGTCACACTGGAAGACCATCCACAACCCATCTTCAGTGTTCTGGCTGAGGGAAGGAGGTTTGACGATACATGGATTTTACGATACATGGCCCCATCAATTGGCCCCTCAATGCGGTGAAGTCAGCCTGTACTCTTAGAAGAAAAACATCCCCAAGCATAATGTTTCCACCTCCATGCTTGACTGTGGGGATTCATTCACTTCGGGTCATACTCAGCATTTCTCATCCTCCTAGCATGGTGGGTCAAGTTGATGCCAAAGAGCTCAATTTTGGTCTCATCTGACCACAGCACTTTCTCTGAATCATTTAGATGTTCACTGGCAAACTTAAGAATGGCTGTACATGCACCTTCTTGAGTAGGGGGACCTTGCATGCACTGCAAGATTTCAATCCATTATGATGTTGTGTGTTACTAGTGGTGTTCATAGTGACTATGGTCCCAACTGCCTTCAGATCATTAACAAGCTCTTCTTGTGTAGTTCTTGGCTAGTCCCGCACCTTTCTCATGATCGTCCTCACCCCATGAAGCAAGATACTGCATAGACCTCCAGACTGAGTGCAATTGATGGCCATTTTATATTTCTTCCATTTCCAAATAATCGCACAGTTGTCACCTTTTCACCAAGCTTCTTGCTTATGGTCTTGGAACCCATTTCGACCTTGTGCAGGTCTACAATCTTGTCCCTAATGTCCTTTGACAGCTCTTTGGTCTTACATTTACATTTACGACATTTAGTTGACGCTCTTATCCAGAGCGACGTACATCAGTGCTCAAGTAGTCCATATCTGTATCTTAGACCTGTAAAGCTAAACTTAAGTCAACATCCACCATTCAACCAAGATACTGCACACTTGGTACACCTAAACAACCTCTGTTAAAGAAAGTCAGAAGGTAAGACAAGGTTAGGAAGGGATTTTTTTTTTTTTTTTTTTTTGAGTAGGTAAGCAAGCGGACATAGCCACCAAGGTGCTCCTTGAAGAGGTGGGTCTTCAGGTGACGCTTGAAGACAGCGAGGGACTCCGCAGATCTGATATGAAGAGGGAGATCGTTCCACCACTGGGGAGCCGAGACTGAGAAGAGTCTTGACGCATGTCTCCCTCTTCTTTTGAGCAGTGGAGGCTCAAGACGAGCCGTGCTTGAAGCTCTTCTGTGGAAGTCTTGCTCATGGTGGTGGAGAGGTTGGAATAGAAGAAACTGATTCTGTGGACAGGTATGCTTTATACACATAACGAGTTAAGATCAGAAGTATCTGTAATTGATAGATTGATTGTAATCTGTGTGCAACATGGGCACACAGTCAGTCTGTCAGAGCCAGAAGTCTGGCTGGGTTGTAGGGGATCAAACACTTATTTCTACTTGTTATGGCATGCAAACACTTATTACGACATGCAAATCAATGTATAACTTTTATGTAACATGTTTTTCCTTGATTTTTGGTTGATATTCTGTCTGTCTCCATAAAAATGAAGCTACCTCATAAGTCAGCAAACTTAAAATTCAGCAGGGGATCGAATAATTATTTCTGCTTCTAATAACTGCTACTTTAAGGGCTTTTGGTAAATGGCCAATACTAAGAGACTAGCAGACTTGTAGAAACTGAACTGAGTATATACAGGAGTGCTACAGACAATTGTCATTTGTCCCTACATAATTCACTATTCTTTCACACCTATGGCCAGCTAACAGCTTCAGGTTCTCTGTAATGTTTGGTACACTGGCTCCCGGTATACAGTTTTCAGTAGTTGGTGGTGGAGCCCTAATTTAAACTAAATCACCAGTGGACTTTTGTACGCCTTCTCAGCAGGAACTTCACTGAGTGGGGCAAACCTGTTTGACATGTCAATCGGAGGAGGATAGTTGTGCTTATGTGCAGAAGCTCTCACAAGTCACCACCCAGCCATCCTGCTGTAGGGGCTCTGTAGCCGGAGTTGAGGGCAGGTTGTCTCGCCTTAAGCCACTTGGTGTTGCTAGCAACAAGCCTGATTCTTGCCTACTTGCCCTGATTGAAGCCCAGGGTCTCATTTATAAACTTTGCATAAAACTCATACTAAAAGTGTATGTGCGATCAAAAGACAAAATGATGTACGCAAAGAAAATTTCAGATTTATCAAAACATGCGCACGCACACCTGCAAGAAATATATGCTTTATAAATCGCACTCTACCTGGGTTGTTCGCATGTGGATTTGCCGCATATTCCGCCTTTTACACGCCCCTGTTCAACCATACATGGTAAATGCAAATCTCCTCATGAATATTTAAGCCGCCGATGTAAACCTGAAAAAATGGCATCATGGCAACCGAAATAGATGAAACCGCAATAGATGTGTCTGAGTGAAGTGGAACACAGAAAAAAAGTTTTGTTTGGTGGCCACAATAGGGTGGTGACAAACAAAAAGAAAGGCAGTGAGTGACAACAGGTAACGAATGCTGTGAATGAAGTGAGTGCTGCCCGAAACAAAAAAGTGGTCAGATTTGAAAGTGATTATAAAAAAAAGAAGCGCATCGAAAGAGTGTGTGTGCCACTGGATGCAGTAAGGGCACATTGAGGCTGACACCTCTGGAAACCCGGATGGCTTCAATACTGGGGGAAACAAGTGTGTGTGGGGTGGTGTCTGAGAATGAGGGAGACACAGATATGGGCGAGACAACACATGATAAGCGGTTTTTAATCGCATTTCTGAGAACAAAAGTTAGTTTCATGACAAAGCACAATGTAATGGTTTTGTTCCCCCCCAAGAGACAATGAGAGCAGTAGGTGGTGAGGAGTCGTGCTATGGTAAGGGTAGGCCAGGAGGGAGAGGAACACCGTTATACTCTTATAATTCAGGTGGTATAACAACCGGCCACCTGATGCGTCTAAACATCCCATCTGCATTTCAACACTCCACAGCAGTGCGTGTACGAGCGTAAGCATCGTTATAGCGATTTGCCTCTGCGCTCTGGGGGTTTGAAAAGGGGGTGAGGAGCCAGAACTGCATTTTATTAAAGAAATGATTCAATACTGAACAATTAGTAGTTAGAAATTACACGTTTTACCATACCACAGGGGTGTCAAACTCTCCAGCACAGTTTCATGGTTCTCCTACTCAAACACATTCACTAAACCTGGCAATTTACTGGCGAGGTGAACCAGGTGTTTCTGAGCAGGGAAATCACCCAAACGTGTTGGACCACGACACTCCAGGACTGGCGTTTGACACCCCTGCCTTACCAAGAAGCCATTGTGCACAGTGCCAGCCTGCAGTCCGCTCCCTACACTGCTGTGTTACAGGATAAACGAGTCATGTGTTGAACCAGGCCATCGTGCAACCACAATTGTCAGGACCATGTCAGCATCACAAATAACTTGCACATTTATAGAATACACATGTTTTCTATTTACGTAAATAAATCTGTTTTCATATGGAGCCCTTATTGCAATGTAAGTGCAGTCAATTGAGCCGAGTACATTTGGGAAACTGGACACTGCTGCAAATTGCCTTTTGATGTTGGCCTGTTCTTCCACAGTCTAACAGAATTTAATGTATCTACTAGTCATATTAATAATCCCATCCAAAACGACAGGTATTATTGAGTTTAGTGATGGTTGTGAAATCCCAGACCTAGCATACAATTAAGCACAATTAGATTATTCTTGTATTTCCTAAACAAGTTTTAGAACAAATTAACAATTGAGTTGTTAAATATAACATATACCTGTCAGCTAATTCCCGCTGGTAACAGCCAGTTGCAAGGAACCCAAGGGTCGTACCTGTATTTGTACTGGGATGGCACAGTTCCGTTGGGTTGGTCTCTCTAACATTGGACCCAATTCAACACATAGCTCCAAAAGCACACATCTAGGTAATCTATATCGGTTTATGCCAGTCATCATCATGGGCCAAAAAATCTTCATGGTCCCTGAACACCCGTTCTCTTCTAATTCTGCCATTGACATAATCTTTTAACAATGCCAGCACATCCATTATGTTGCGTTACACACGAATGTGATCGCAGTATTTGTGTTTTCAGCAATCAGACTGATTGTTTCACAATGACCAAATGATCGTGATAATCACGGCCACCACTTATCCATTTACATTTCAACAGCTGCGATGCATAGATTAAAAGTGTAGATTAAGTTAAAATTTGAGTCAAATTATATATTTAACTTATATATTCATTCACTATTATAAATATGAATAAATGTGCGGTGTATTACACACTAGCACAAGGATTTATTATATATGTACTAATGCCACTTATGTTTGTGCTCACCATCTTCACCCACGGATGCATTTGTTTTTTTCCAAAATGTTTGCACGCATGGGTCAGAGTTTGCGTACACATGCGCACATTCTTCCGTCAACTTTGTTTCTATAAATTGCAACGTTTGTGTAGGAAGAGGCGTACGCATCTTTTAGGTCCCATTTTGTGCGTACATAATGGTTATAAATGAGACCACAGATATGTATCTCTAACTGAAGATCCTTTTCTTTCAGGGATAAAACTAACTGACACTTCTGACAAATAAAATCTCCACTATTATAAGCGACAAAGAAAAAGGATGAATTAAACATGCACCTTTCAGAGCACACATCAATCTCCACTGCTAGAATACAGTATCTGTTATAATACAGTATTCATTTGAGGCAGTATGGCAGCTACTGTCGACTGCACTAAATGTCATGTATGGTTGTTTTGTTCCCCTTGTGTTTTTCTTGCGCTGTCTTTTGTACTGTCTGCACTTGCAGTCTTTTGGTGTTCTGTGTCTGTTCTTGTGTTGCACCATGATCCTAAAGAGACGTTGTTTCGTTTCACTGTAGACTTTAGGTTTACATAACTCTATCTTGTCAGTGTTTTTTCATGAGCTCCTTCTTTCACTTTTTTCAATGGGCATTCTCTACCCCTTAATATATCTGCTATTAATACATATGCTGTTTTATAAACAGTTGTTCACTACATTGTGTAAATCATGATACATCATGGTAAACAACATATTTATTTCTCTATCATAAATAATTTTTTAAAAAAGTGAACCATTTGTCATTGCGAGAACACACCAGAGCACAGCACACAGTCTGAACAGTATGAAATGTGTACTCTACATTTAACTCCAGTTAACAATAGTGCCTCTGGAGCAGTGTGTGGGGACGGTACCTAACTCAAGGGTACCTCAGTGGTACCACCGGCAGTCCTGGTATTCAAACCCATGACCTCCTAACCACCAGGCCACCAGCTGCCCTAAAAAGCTAATTTTGGTGCTATTACTAGCTGTAGTCAAAATAAAACAAGTGAAAAGCATGGGTCACAGTGCAATGTTGCATATACAATAAAGTTTTAAGTTCAGTGTAAGGTATGGATCACAGTAATTATGAAATGTAAATGGCTCATAGGAGGTGTCCCATATCATTTGGACAGTTTGAATAGCATAGCCAGAAATTCCATTTTTCAAATGTTTTCAAACCCCTCACTGTGACATCCCCAGTCAGTGGCCACTATAGGCCGCTGTTGTTTCATTTTTTGTTAAGGACTTTTAGGTTGACTGGTGGTGTGGTCTCATCTCTGGCAGATGTAAGCAATAAGGGGTCTCTGCTGCCAGGGATGAGACTAATGTATGTCAGGTTTTTTGTGTTTCTGTGCTATGTGTATATATAGGCTGTCTTTGTGTTTATTGGTTGTCGGTTGTCCAACACGATACATCGAGTTGTGTCTGTGGCTCCTGAAGCCCAAAGCTCCACTTCCGAAGCCCAAAGCTCCGCTCCTGAAGACCAAAGCTCTGCTCCCGAAGACCAAAGATCCGCTCCAGAGCCAGAAAGCTCCGCTCATGTGCCAGAAAGCTCCGCTCCCGAGCCAGAAAGCTCCGATTCCGAGCACCGAAGCTCCGCTCCCGAACCAAGAAGCTTCGCTCCTGGGCAGGCTCCAGCCGATGATTGCACCCAGAAGAGTAGGCTTTTTAGAGGAGCAACGAGGCCCCTTTTCAGAGCCCTTAGGCCCCGTCTCAGAGCCCTTAGGCCCCGTCTCAGAGCCCTTAGGCCCCTTGGTAGACCTGTTAGGCCCATTAGAGGAGCCACTAGGCCCATTAGTGGAGCTGTACCAGTGCCTCTGTAAACTCCACCACCAGTGCCAGCCCCACAACGGCTTATGCCTCACCTGCTGGCCCTGCAGCAGCCTCAGCCGCCAGTGCCAGCTCCAAGATGGCTCCGGCCTCCGACGCCGGCCCCACAGCGGCTTCAGCCTCCTGTCCCAGAGGCTCCAGGGGCCCCCTGCACTCCAAAGGCTCCAGCCCCCTGCACTCCAGAGGCTTGAGCCCACTGCATTTCAGGGGCTCCGGCTGGCTGCTTTCCAGAGGCTCCTGTTCCTGAGGTCCCGGCTCCTGCCGTGGCACCTGTTCCTGAGGCCCTGGTTCCGGCCGTGGCACCTGATCCTGAGACCCTGGCTCCTGCTGTGGCACCTGTTCCTGAGGCCCAGGTTCTGGCCGTGGCACCTGTTCTTGTTTCTGAGGCTCTGGTTCCAGCCGTGGCACCTGTTCCTGAGGTCCCAGCTCCCGCCATGGCACCTGTTCCAGCTCCTGCGGCCCAGGTTCCAGCCATGGCACCTGTTCTTGTTCCTGAGGCCCCGGCCCCCGCCGTGGCTCCTGTGCCTGAGGCCCCAGTCCCTGCTGTAGCTCCTGTTCCTGCAGCTGTGGTTCTCACCCCAGCCCCTGTTCCTGTAACTGTGGCTGATGCCTCGGCCCGTTCCAGCAGCTGCGGCCCCTGTTCCAGCATTGGGGTCGATTTGTCTGCCTCCTTCCCTGACGGTGGAGCCCCTTCAGAGACCTGGGAATCTCCCCCAGATATTGTTTGGGGGGCGTTATATGGGATCCACCTCGGAGGGGATCCCTGAGGGAAGCCTTGACCGAAGGGGGCCTTGCCCCAGATGAATAGAAGGGGCCCTTGAGTGGAGCCCGTTTTTGTTTCCTGGCTCCTCCTTGGTGTTGGCCTGGTGGCCATTTTGGGAGCCCCGGAGTGGCACCCTCTGGGGGGGTGGGGTACTGTGACATCCCTAGTCAGTGGCTGCTAGAGGCGCTGTTGTTTCAGTTTTTGTTAAGGACTTTTAGGTTGACTGGGGGTGTGGTCTCATCTCTGGCAGATGTAAGCAACAAGGGGTCTCAGCTGCCAGGGATGAGACTAATGTATATCATGTGTTTTGTGTTTCAGTGCTAAGTGTATATATAGGCTGTCTTTGTGTTTATTGCTTGTTGGTTGTCCAACACGGTACATCGAGTTGTGTCTGTTTGAAGTTCTTTTGCTGTTTAGCGTTTTGGGCCCTCATGCCAATCCTTTGTTTTGGAAGACTGCTCCTGCACCTCTTTCTTGAACGGGCACAGCCCAATTGTGACACTCACAAACAGAGCTAGCATTTATTAATACATGCCCACAAAGAGATTTACTTCTCTGACTCAAATAAAAAATGACACATATTTAAAAAATCACATTTTAAAACTATTTTTAAATTGTAAATTTATTTGTTAAGTTATTCCATACAACTGTTATAGAGCTTCTAATCATAAAAAAGAAGATACAAGGGATTGTAACACCTGGATCAGTGTACTAGATCAGAGGTAGAGTCCCTGTCAGGCACTACCCTACAGCCCTCTCCAGATCTCCACTCTAGAGATGCACACAGGCCATTAGGGCAGAGATCAGGATCACCTGAGTACTAGGCTCCCAGGTTGTACAAATAGTCCTTTAAGACAGTCTACCTGTGTGAAGTATACTCAGTTATTTGATCTGTGTTTTCTGACTGCTGTTTTTGCATACTGGATTTCTCTTCTTGTCCTGTGGATTTAGATTTGGTTACCTTGTGTTGGATTAACTGGTTTTTGGACTGTTTTTGCAATTTGGATCTTTTAACTGATCTCTGAACTGTATTCCTTATTAAATTCTCTTTCCTTTTGTACTCTGCCTTTGGGTTCTTATCTCTGCTCATTACAGGGATGGGCAGATATACACTGAGATTTTCAATTCAATCTTCACACAAAAATATTGATACTCAGCGGGGCGGCTCTACGCTGGGGCAAGTGGGGGCAATGCACCCTCAAAAAAACGTCCTGACCCCTTAAATCAAACTTTTAGAAATTGAGAAAGAAAATAATAGATTACCCACAAACTGAATATGGGCAAGATTACCTACAGTAGCTGAAAAATCCACTGGAAAAGACACAAATGAGATGATAGGTTTCACCTCTTGTTCGCTCTTTCCCTCCATGCTGTTTATGTAAGGGCTCAGGCAGCACTTGACAGAGATCCCCCCACTCACACCCCCCAGCTGAACATGGAGTCAGTTAGTATGCAAATTACCCGGTGTCAGGTTTCTCAGTGGGCGGGGCCAAAATCCCCCACTCACCTGCCCCCCAGCTAAACATCCAATCACTGTTAGTATGCAAATTACCTGGTGTCAGGTTTCTCAGTAGGCGGGGCAGAGAGCCCCCCTCCCCCTCCCCCAAGATAAACATCTAATCACTGTTAGCATGCAAATTACCTGGTGTCAGGTTTCTCAGTGGGCAGGGCAGAGCAACATGAGCTGCACAACAGCAGAGGCTTGGAGGAAGCAGCAAATCTCTATCCTTAAAATCATAGCGACTCCTGAGATAATTAACAACAAAAATACATCTATATTTGTACAGTCAGTGGGGGACTAGTCCATTGTTCTTCAAAGTTAAAATGCTCTGTTTTAAATCTGTTCTACAAATTAGTTTGAGAATTGTAGGAAAAGGTATGGTGGCCCTGAAGTGCAAATCACACCAAAAAATTACTAAACACAACAACAAAATTGAGAAACACAACAAATTGAGAAGCACAACAACAAAATTGAGAAGCACAAAAACAAATTAAGAATCACAAAAACAAAACTGAGAAGCACAAAACAAATGGAGAATCACAAAATCAAATTAAGAGGCACAAAATCAAACTGAGAATCACAAAATCAAATTAAGAAGCACAAAATCAAATTTAGAATCACAAAATCAAATCAAGAAGCACAAAAACAAAATTGAGAAGCATAAAAACAAATTAAGAATCACAAAAACAAATTAAGAAGCACAAAAACAAAATTGAGAAGCACAAAAACAAATTAAGAATCACAAAAACAAAAGAAGAATCACAAAAACAAATCGAGAAGCACAATTACATTAAGAAATCGGAAAGGGTAGGTACCAGTCAGCAACAGGAGACATTACTGATTAGACAACCAGGCTGTTCGTCTTTGGAACCGGAAGTTACTCTGCCTGTAGCTTTTTTTCCAAAAACAAAAAAACGCTAATGCTAATGCTAGTGCTATAGTAATGCTAATGCTAAGCTAATTGTAATGTCAATGCTAATGCTAATGCTATGCTAATGCTATGCTAACGATAATGCTAGCATCATGCTAGCGCAATGCTAATGCTAATGTTAATGCTAGTGCTATTTTAATGCTAATGCTAAGCTAATTCTAATGTCATGCTAATGATAATGCTAGCTTTATGCTAATGCTAGCACTACACTAATGCTACTGTTAATGCTAGCGCTATGCTAATGCTAGCGCTATGCTAATGCGATGTAGGAGATGGTTGGTATGGAGTTTGTACGTACTTTCTTGACGGCAGGCCCTTTTAAAATTTCTTCAGGATTTTTTTTTTCTGTTAACAGTGTACGCATACTAATTGAAATGTCATGATTACACTTGAGCATATCTAGTATCACCTCGTATGTATGTCCTGAATCAAAATATTCTCGAATAGACAGCTACGTTTAGGTCACCAGTAATGTTCATGTTTGGAAAAATGCGCTACAGGCAGAGTAACTTCTGGTTCCAAAGACGAACAGCACAGTCGTCCAATCAGTGATGTCTCCTGTTGCTGACTGGTATCTACCCTTTCTGGTTTCTTAATGTAATTGTGCTTCTCAATTTGTTTTTGTGATTCTTAATTTGTTTTTGTGCTTCTCAATTTGTTTTTGTGATTCTTCTTTTGTTTTTGTGCTTCTCAATTTTGTTTTTGTGATTCTTAATTTGTTTTTATGCTTCTTAATTTGATTTTGTGCTTCTTAATTTGATTTTGTGCTTCTTAATTTGATTTTGTGATTCTCCATTTGATTTTGTGATTCTCAATTTTGTTTTTGTGATTCTTAATTTGTTTTTGTGTTTCTCAATTTTGTTGTTGCGCTTCTCAATTTGTTGTGTTTCTCAATTTTGTTGTTGTTTCTGAATCAGTTTGTGTTTCTCAATTTGTTGTTGTGTTTAGTAATTTGTTGGTGTGGTTTGCACTTCAGGGCCACCCTAGAAAAGACATGGTGAATTGTTTTTTTTTTTAAATTGCTTTGCCAACCCTTTTAGTTTTGTAAATATTGGCTATATTGAGAGGTCTTATTTTGTTCTTACTTTATTTTGCAAATTTATTTGATAATTAGGCCATCCAGTTAAGATACATTTTATGTTGTTGGTTGTAAAGATCTGGATGAATATTTTATCCTTTATTTTATTTTATTTTATTATTCTATTTTTCAGTTTGATTTTTCAAGACTTGGTGAATTGATTTTTTTTATAACTTGGCCTACCCGTTTTAGTTTTGTTAATATTGGCAATAGTGAGAAGTGTTACTGTTGGGTTCGAATATATTTGATATAGGCCATCCAGGTAAATGTCATGTTTTTAGTTGTTAAAATCTGCTGAGGAATATTTCATTTTATTTTTTGTTGTTTTATTTTTCAGTTTTCCCCCTAAGGCATTGCCACCTTATTGTGGTCAGGGGGTTTGCGTGCCTCAGCGACCATAAGAGCTACACCAGCAGAAGCTTAGCCTTCAGGTGGGACACCCAAGTTGGACAGGTCTTAGGGTAGAGGCTTGACAAAGTGCAATCCAATTACATGACAAAAACAGTTATCCAGAGCATCCCCCACCCACCCATCACCCCACCCCTTTCCCGCATCCGTCGCCACCATGTGCCCCCCTTCACATTTCTGTCTGCCCCCTCATGTATGCCTGTCTAGAACCGGCCCTGACACTCAGTGTTTTCTTTAAGCAATAAACAGATTATTAAATTTACCTATGTGAAGTATCTGTATTTCACTCCACCTAAAGTCATTTTATGTGGCAAAGGCTTTAACCCACGGTGACATAGGTGTCAACATGACTTTCAATGTCCTGGAAACTTTCTCACACAACTTTATCCTTGACTTTACCTCATTAGGCTCCAAAGTGACATGTTTGTAACTTACTGATGCAGTCACATGACATTCTGTGAATCTGGGTACACATGATGTCATTTTCAAGATGGCTGCCTGCAGGGAAACCACACCAGACCAATTCGTCTAATTTAAAATGTCTGATTTCAAACATCTAAAGGTGTGTTTCAACCAATTCAACAATTCTGATACTTAAATAAGATGTCAAATATTACATTTAACATGTTCTGACGACATTTCCTTAAGAAATTGATTTAAAACAAGTTACGACAACATTGTGGTAACACTGATGTCACATCAGGCATTTAACCTTAACATAGCTGTGGAAAATATGTCACATCATATTTTCCACAGTAAGAAAAATGTTCAATTCAAAGCACATTTAAACAAATACAACAATGTCAAATTTATAAAATAATTATTAATATATGTTACAAAACAATTTTTAAACATCTGTATGTAAAAACAAACGTGTTTTATGGTGGTCCTAATTCTATGTAATTCTATAATTTTTTTTTGTAGTATGGCTAAACGCTACAGTGTTCAGAATGCACTAGACATCATCTTTGGAGATGACAGTGACTTTGAGGGATGTGAAGATAGCTCAGATGAAGACCCTGAAGACCCAAATTACACTCCCAGCAAAAAAGACATTGAGAGTGATGAGTCAAGTGGGTGTAGTGATTCAGACAGTGAATCAAATTATTTAGATGAATTACCACAAACAAGCATGAACCCAGGGCAGCAAAGTACTGACCAAAGAACTGATGGAGGAACTGGTGGCCTACAAGAAACTGTCCAAGGGACTAACCAAGGAACTGGCCAAGGAAAAAAAGAAAAATTTTCTTGGAGAAAAAACCTTTTGAAACCCCTCAGTGCACATTCAAAGGCCAAAGTGTCACACCTCCAGATGGTCTGTCTACTCCCCTGAAGTATTTCAGAAAGTTCATAACACCAGAAATGCTTGGGTTACTGAAGGAGCAAACAAATTTGTACAGTGTACAAAAATCAGAACATCACATCAACATTAACACCACTGTTAAAGAACTGGAAATACTGATTGGCCTCTAACTGTGAATGGGTCTTTGCCAACTACCGGCAAATCGTGCATACTGGGAAAATGACACAAGGTGTCCCATTGTGGCTGACAACATGTCACACAACCGTTTTCAGACCCTGCTGACATCTCTACATTTCACTGACAACACTGATCAGTCAAACAGACAAGTTGAGGATAAGTGTTGGAAGATCCGTCCATGGCTGGATATGTTTAGCAAACAATGCCTGAATATCACCCCAGAGGAGTACACCCCAGAGGAGTACAATTTGTGCCCAAATTGTGCCCTTCAGAGGGACACGCAGCCCAATAAGGCAATTTGTGAAGGGCAAACCCCACCCATGGGGACTGAAAATTTGGGCCCGCTGCTCTTCCTCAGGAATCCTCTGTGATTTTGTGGTTTATGAAGGTGGCACTAGGAAAAAACTATTGGGCATGGGAGCTGATGTTGTGGTCAAGCTGTGTGAAACTCTCCCATCAAACCAAAACTACGACGTCTTTGCAGAAAATTTTTTTTCCTCAGCACCACTGGTTCTCAAGCTTCTTGAGCGACAGATCTACTTTGTAGGAACACTCCGTAGCAATCGCTTGGCTAGTTGTATGCTTGAGGATGACAAAAGTCTTGCCAAGAGGGGCAGAGGATCAGTTGATGCCAGGGTGGAGAAAGGGGAAAGTATGGTCATTGTAAAGTGGTACAACAACAAATCTGTTACTCTGATCTCATCCTACTGTGCAACTGAGCCTCAGGACAAAGCTCTACGCTGGAGCAAATCAGACAAAGCATTTGTGGAGGTCAACAGGCCGCACATTGTGAAGGAGTACAACACATTCATGGGGGGGATAGACCTCCTTGATGCATGTGTTGCAAGGTACAAGTATCACATGAGGTCACGGAGGTGGTACCTCTCCCTCTTCTGGCAAACCATCATGTTAGGCCTCGTTAATGCATGGTTGATCTATTGCTGTGACTGTAAACTGCTTGGTGTCCAAAAGCCACTGAAACAAAGGAGCTTCCAGGCAGCGGTTGCCACTAGCCTTATTCTTGTGCAGGCACAAAGGGGTCGCCCAACCCTTGATGCCCCATCTCCACTACCGCCTAAGAGAGTGCGTGTTGGTGTTCTGGTTGATGTTCGCACTGACCAGGTTGCACACTGGCCTGTGAAGTGTGGCTGTTGCAAATTATGCAAGGTCAATGCAACCACCACCCTCTGTGAGAAGTGTGATGTGCGTCTTTGCTTCACTGGAGAACATGGTGCTGATAATACGAAGGTGTTGTTCCCCTTCAGTATTCTTTAACAGTTCTGTTGCACTGTCTATGTTTTCTGAAGGTTACTACCTCTGTATGTAGCTCAGTTTTTTTACAGCTACAGTATCTTGTTGCCTTGGTAATTACCCAATATGAGGTTCCTATTCTTATAATTCAATATGCACATTTTTTGTTGTAAAATCAGACAAATATTTTAAAAATTAGACAAAATTTTTTTTGTTAAACTTAAACATTAAAGTTAGAATATTATTGTATCTTGCAAATAAAAATACAAAAATATGTTATCAACCAAAAAAACTATCAAGTTGATTTATTTTCACATAAGGAATAAATTTACTATGAACACAGAATATGACATATATGTAACTTTCCAGATCTTTGCCAATAGGGGGCAGAATAAAAAAAAACAAATTAGAAATGTGTTCTGTGTGGCCCATTTGGTCTGTTTTATATTCCCCTTAATTTTCCTTTAAGGGGAAATGGGTCCAGGTTCTTATGAGTTAAAATATAAATTTTCACTGTCCTATTTTACTGGGATTCACTGTGGAAATTCCAAAGAATTCCACAGCTTACTCGTACAAGCAGACTACATCCAGAGGCTGGTTTTATTCGACACAGTCAGATTTCTGCACTTCACTCAAACTTTAAATCACTGAAGCCAGGACTGTCACTAGATCCAATATACTGAAATATTTGCCCTAGTAAAATGTCAAACTATTAAGTTTTCCATTTCAACGTAACCCTACAAATTCACTGCAGAGACCACTTTTCCCATAATGCCAGAGGCATCATTCCTGAAGACTGGCTGCACAGCAACCTTTCAGACCCAAAACACATAAGAGACTGCAGTTATCAGTCTCTTATGACTGTGTTAACTCACTCATGAACTGATGATGCACACAATTGGCATGTAGTTTTTCTTTCTCTATACATATTTCACATGTATAAGAAGAAAAGCTGCTTAGCCAAAGCAAACAAGATGTCTAACGTCCCTACTGAAATTACTTATTATAGACATTTCACCTTTTGAGTCCTTGATTTGATTCATGCTGTAGTGAGTTTTGTGTTACTTTGTGAGTACTTCTCAAATTCATGTAGTGTTCTCAAGATAACTGTCCTATCCTGGTCATGAGGATGCCTGATGTCTCTGATTGCAGCTTTGTTCACACTGATAGTTTCATCATTTACACTTCTACCAATAAAGCCTGTACTAGTACATATTTTGTTTCTGCTGAAGACCTACTGTTTAACAGTCTCTATATGAAAACTCATTATAATATGAAAAATTGAAAGGCTGAAGCAGAACTAAGGTTAGGTTATTCACAAACCATTTACCTTTGATAAATCAGTTTCACATTTTTGTAAATGAGGTGTGGGAAGAACCCTTCATATAGGAGAACTACTTTCAAATAGGCTCTACGTAATATAATTAATAATATATAATATAATAAAACATTTTATTTATAGGGTGCTTTTTAAGGTACTCAAATATGCTTTACATAGTATTGAAGATACAATAAAATTGAAAACTTTACATTAAAAACATCTACCAATAATCAAAATGTTTAAAACAAAACATATTTAAAACTTCCATAAGGCAAGGCAAGTAACAACAAGGCAAGTAAGAACAAATTAATGAAACAGATGAACATATGTGTGTGGGTGAAATAACAGTGGTTAGAGGCTATAAGCATATTTGAAGAGATGGGTTTTGAGAAGAGACTTGAGAGTTGCCAGGTCTATAATATAATAATTTTTTTTCCATCTAGGAACCTTTATTTTTAAAAGTGTAGGTTTAGACAGTACAGTGAAATGACAGATTTACTTCTGTTCTTTCCTTGATCAGATGAGTTTGAGTATGAGTTTAGAAAAGTTATTGAGAAATTATATATTCATGAATGACTGCATTTTACAAGTGACCCCCCCCCCCATGCACTTGTAGAAGAAGCTTACTTACAGCAGCATCCTATACCACAGTTCATTGCTAGTGCTGTACTGTATTTTGCTGCCCCAGGCTGTTATCTGCAGCTCAGCAGATTGGCATATCTCTGACCCACAGTACTCCCTTCTGCCACTTTGTCTGCAGATGGCTTGTTCTATCCCAGCAGTGCTCTGCTTCTGCAGTTCTGACACAGAGTAGAGGGACCTGTCAGCACAGACCCAGCTGGCCTTTGTAGCCGTGTAAGACAAACAAGCCAAACCAATGTTCAGTTGGAGAAGGGCAACCCCCATGTAGAGAAATGGGCACTGCTCACTGTTATTGACTAAAATCACTTGCTGCAGATGGCCCGCAGAATTCTGATTAGTTGGAAGAAAGCTGGACAGTAGCTGGAGAAAAAGTCAGCAGCTCTCCTGGGGAAGAATTGCTGATATGTGAAAGAAACAAAAATAATCTGGGGTCTGACCAGAAAAAATGTTGGTCTTATTTAGAGATGCATGTACAAAAATCCACATTATATAAAGTAATGACAAAAACTGACAAAGCTTTAAGCAATTTTAGGTTAATTGTAAACCAAATTTGGCCAGAACTTTCATGGAAGTGTTGCCACTACACAGTGTTTGGGTGTAATCCTATAATATAATTTGGCTAATGCTTACAGCATTTGGATGACTGATAAATTCATATTTGCATTAGGCCACAAACACTCCTGGTTGAACCTAACTTTTCCTATCTGATATCTTATATCAGGTCAAGTCCCTGAAATCCCCACACAGTCTTGATCAGTCAGAGAAAAGGAGTATGTATAGCTTTTAGCTTAATTAGATTTGTTCTGAATTTGATTTTTTTCCAAATTTGATAATTGAGTCACAAATTAGGAATACTGAGGAATATTAGGAATATTGAGATAGTAAAAAAGAGTTGCCAACAACAACAACAACAACAACAACAATAATAATAAACACAACACCACCAACAGTTCTATTATTCTTATTCTTCTTATTGTTGTTTTTATTATTGTTATTATTATTGATAACAACAACAAATAATAATAATAATAATAACAATAATAATAATAATAACAACAATAATAATAATAATGTACATTTGACTTCAGTTGAATAAAGAGTTTAAACAGTATTAAATTGTCACTGTAATTATATTACAGTATATTTCTTGGTCCATGACTATAGATTTGTCATGTCGTGTGGGTATGGAGGACACAACTGCGGGATAGACTTCAGATCAAACAAGCTTTAATGAACTTAGACACAGAATGAGCTCAGGGGTTCCAAACAAAACAAATCCTTCACAACACAGATGCAGGTTCCAGAACACAGAAGCCTGTCTACTCCCAGTAGGACTAAGGCTTGAGGGGGGAGCACACTCGGCAGCTGTCCGAGTCGCTAGATACTTTTAGGCTCACTCACAATAGTGGCCAGTAAGGTTGGTCTGCTTCTCACGGACCCATTTTAGGTTAGAGCATTCTCACCAACTTCGGCCTGTAGAGACAGAGAGGAGACACAGAGAGACAGCAGATTATCACCGTCTATCATGCATGTCTCGGGGAAGCCTTAGCCCTCCGGACTCCAATCCGTGTTCCAACTGCCACTTGAAGTGCGTCTGACAGGAGGCAGGCAGAGCTGGACTGGCAAGGCACAAGTCCCTGTTCCCTTCGTCCCACACAAGCTGTAATGAAGACTCACACAAACACAACTAGCATAGGGGGTGAGGGGGAACCCCAACTCCTTCTGGAGTCAAACGGGGATGCCCACAGTGACCTGGCAGTACCAGCTCATGTGGCTGCCGGGGAAGACGACCTTGAAGCTGAGGAGCCATCCTGTCTGGCCAGTTATGGTGGAACTCCTCTACGAGGTCCTAGCTGAGGACCTCTCCAGCCACCCCAAGTTCAAAGTAGTGGGAAAGCGGCATGAAAGAGCATCTGCTTTCCCATTCTTGGAACCCTGGCAATACGTAATTGAAAAATGTAATCTACTAAAAAACAAAGCCCATTGGGCCTGTTGAGGACAGAGCTGCTTAGCCTGCCAGATATAATCAAGATAACGGTGGTCAGTGAACACTGCAAAGGGGTGCGTAGCTTCCTCAAGCCAGTGATGTCACTCTTCTAACGATGCTTTGACCACCAGCAGTTCACAATTGCCGATGTCATAATTGTTTTCTGCATCGGTCAGCTTCTTATGAAATAACGCACATAGATAGAGTTTTCTGGGGATACCATGGCCCTGGGACAGCACCGCACCTAGCCCGTCCTCGGTGGCATCTACCTCCACTTTAAACGGGTTTGCCAGATCCGTCAGTTTCAACATACAGGCCGAGAAATGAGAGCTCCGTAACATGGAACTCACATTTCTCAGTTTTGGCATACAGCCCATGAGCAAACAGGCGACAAAGGGCTTGATGAACATGCCTTACGTGTTCGGACAGGGTTGTTGGGTA
Source organism: Hydrocynus forskahlii (assembly GCA_037974365.1). Lineage (NCBI taxonomy): Eukaryota > Metazoa > Chordata > Actinopteri > Characiformes > Alestidae > Hydrocynus > Hydrocynus forskahlii. The sequence continues at coordinate 26,560 of JBBPCX010072652.1, forward strand.
AATGAGTATATTGTCGAGATATGCGATAACGAATCGATTCAACATGTCTCTGAAGACGTCATTCATGAACGCCTGAAAGAAGGACGGAACGTTTGCTAAGCCATATGGCATTACATGATGATGGTAATGGCCGGATGTTGTACTGAACACAGTCTTCCCTGCCTGATGCGCACGAGGTTGTATGCACTCTGTAGTTCAAGCTTGGTATAAATGGTCATCCCACGGAGATGCTCGATGGCTGGGGGGATGAGCAGAAAAGGGTGCGGATACTTCACAGTGACCGTGTTGAGCCTGCAGTAATCTATGCAGGGCCTGAGCCCGCCATCCTTTTCGATAAAAAAGAAGGCAGCCGAAACAGGGGACCAGGACTAGCTAATGTGCCCCTGCCGGAGGGCCTCGGCCACGTAGTCCTCCATTACCTCGTACAATGGATAGACTCATGTTCGTGGTGGTGTGGTGCATGGCAGGAGGTCAATAGCGCAGTCCCACGGTTCAGAGGCAGACAAGCTGCCCTAGCAGCACTGAAAACCTCCGCGAGATCCCTATACTGTTCAGGAATTGATACGGATTGATGGGCAACGAGACGAGACATTTATACTGACAGGTTGTGGACCACGTCTCTATGCGAGCTTCTTGCCAGACGATATGTAGGTTATACTGCTGAAGCAAAAGAGCCCCTAACACAATAGCAGGTTCACTGTGCTCTATAACTAGGAACTCTGACTGTTCATCATGTTTTGGCTCTATTTCAAGCCCTATTGGCTTTGTACTTTGGGTTACGGCCCTTCCTGACACTAAACGCCGTCTAGGGCCTTCATGAGGATCGGGTTTGGCAAACTCTTCACCGGGAGAGACAGAGAAGACACCACAGCTCTGGAAACTAAATTGCCAGCCGATCCAAAATCTACAAGGACAGACACAGAAAAGACATGGTTATATCTTTGCTGGAACATTAAATTGAGCTGGGACATGTTGTGTGTATGTGAGAGTCTTGTTAGTCAGGAGTGGGCATGACCCCACTCTGTGTCCACCGCCCCACAAAACAGACCCCACAATCCCTCTAGGAAGCGACGTTTCTTCTCTTGTGTGGAGAAACGCGACAAACCCAACTGCATGGGCTCATGTTGGTTGCCACTTGAGGGGAAATTACTTTGGCGGCTGGTGACAGCGCTTTCTCCCCTCTGTGCTGATCTAGCTTGATTGTAGGGGTAACTAGCTGGTCCAGTGTCAACCCCTTGTCCCTACAGGCCAGCTCCACCTGGAGGTCCACGTTGAGCCCTTTGTGATACACAGCTATGAGAGCCGGCTCATTCCACCCACTAGCCATGGCCAGGATGTGGAAGTCAATGGAGTAATCCACATGAGAATTGCTTCCTTTTCTCAACTGGGGGTGACGGGTGCTGCTGGTCTTGCCCTGGTCGGGATGGTGGAATACGGTTCTCAGCTGCCGCACAAACTCTGCATAGTCCTGCGTGATCATCCCCCCTTCCTTTCCAGAGGGTGGCAGCCCAATTCAAGTCCTTCACAACACAGGTGCAGGTTCCAGAACACAGAAGTCCGTCCACTCCCAGGAGGACTAAGGCTTGAGGGGGGAGGGCAATTGGCAGATACTTATAGGCTCACTCGTGATGGCGGCCAGTAAGGTTGGTTTTAGGTGAGAGCAGAGGTTCCCTCTACACTCCAAGTCCACATTACAACTGGCACTTGAAGTGCGGCTGACAGGAGGCAGGCAGAGCTGGACTGGCGTTCCCTTCGTCCCTCACAAGCTGTAAAGAAAACTCACACAGACACAACTAGGTTAGGAGATCGGCGACCGCATGCCCTCTCTCCAGACCGTCTGGCTTTTAAGTGGTGTCATGCAGAGGGGCTCAACACAAACAACCAATCACGAGACTGAAACCATTACCTTACACTAGGAGACACTTAACATGAATGTGAGACAGGTGTGCCTGTAATCAGGTCCCTAGCAACCCAGCTGACTCACATGCAGAGCCTCCAGCCTCTACATCTGAGTCCAGGCACACCAGCACATGACATAGACGGGACAAGACATGAGTGCACTTAATACTCATGGGACGGTGATCACTGGGGGTGTGCCGAGACAGGCCAGACGTGACAAATTATACCTTTACGTCTGCCCACATAAAACCACAATATTAGAATATCAGAAAAATACAGATTTAAGCTCTTCCCTGTAATTGCTGTTGTATGGAATTTGTCAGTGGGGTCCTTTGAAATACAGAACATTTAGACTGTCTTTTGTCTGCTTCTTCTCTTTTCTGTGCTTTGCTGTAACTAGTACAATTCTTTACACTGCACCAGCAGCAGCACTTGGTTCATATTGCACTCATTAAATGAATATTCTCTCTCTCCCCATCCCACTTTCTCTGTTCTTCCCAAAGAGTGTACTGGGAGTTTTATTGTAACATACTCTGACGATGCAGAGAAATAGATTCCACTTCTCTCTCTCATCCTTTTCTGCCTTCTTTTGTGTCCTTCACTTCGATTGTAGTATAATCCATCCTTACCCTGTATGGACTTTATCATCGGGAGATTGCAAATTCAATCCCTGGTGCTTCCACAGCCATCCGTGATGGGGAGTAGAACACAGTTGGCATTGTTCTCTTTCCCCCGATCACTCAGCATGATGGCAGTCAGCACTATCAGCTGATAGAACTGATGGTTAACGTTCTCCTCCAAGCAGACTGCACTGTATAATGATGTTGGACGATTCAGATGAAGCATGTACTGGCCTTTCCCCTTGGTAGTATCATGTGGATGGAATTGGAGACAGCTAAATTGAAAACTAGGGAAAAAAGCGCATATTGCAATGCATGGAATTACCGCACATCTGGAATTTCCTATCTGTATGCATTAGGAAAATCAGCCGGATGGGCGAGTTTCATTTCTCTGCAGGTGGGAGTGATCCTTCAGTCCCTCCCACTTAAAGCTGCAGTAAATGAGGACAGAAAAACATCCCTCTCTCTTTCTCTCTCGGCCTGCAGCTTACTCACTCGTGCTCAGTAAGTATGGAATGTGAATGTAAGTGTCTTCAGCTCTGCTTAACACACACTAGTGAGGATGCTGCACACACTCCTTTCATGTGATTGAAAATCCCCTCAGGCATGGGACGTTCCCTTCCATTTTTAACGGTGACATTTCCAAGCCCTCTGATTTTAACGAATGATCCAGGAGATCAGAGAAAGACTGGGGTGGGGGTCAGGGGATAGAGAGATAGAGAAAAAGAAAGAAAGAAAGAAATAAACAAGTGGGGGGGGGGAGTTGTACAGGATTAGGAAATGATAATAGAACATAAAATATGTTAGAACCTAAAACACAGTTGTCAATAAGACACAGATGGACTACAGATACACAGATGGACTGCAGATATTACACTGATCAGAACCTAGAATATCTACCCCAAAATAAGCCTAAAAATAAGTAGTCATTTTCACAAAACAGCCTTATGCTATGTCTCAAAGATCTAGCGGAAGGTCAAATGATTTATATTATTTATTATTTAGGGTTTTTGACACTGCAATGTGTTCACATATATATAAATTTAGCAGTTTAAATTAATACAAGCTCTTTTTTCCAATTAAAAAAGCAAAGAAATTATAAACATTGATAAATGTGTAATTACCTATTTTTGTAATTTCTTTGTTTTTTTAGAAAAAATGAGTTTTTATTACTTTAAACCCTTAAATTCGATAACTTTAATGTTTCCCTTTTAAACCAAAACAACAAAATATGGCAAAAACCAACTTGTAATTTGTCAAAGTATTGTAAAATTGGAAATATTACAATACTTTCTCGTATGTACAGATAGGCCATGATATTATAACCATATGTTTTAATAATTAGCTAATTAGCAAAATAAAAAATATCTGGCAACACTGTACTAATAATAATAAGTCTAAGAATTATCTTCAATTCTTACTGTATAGGGTAATGAAACTATGGCCACTGAAATGGAAAATGATCAATGTCAGTTAAATCATTCAGGGTATTTTATTCATTTAATAATGTCACTGCATTTCAAAAAAGCGAAAGAAAACATTTAAATCATTTTAATTTTTTAAGTTGGCTATTGCTCAGATGATGACACAACTTCAGAGGTTTATATGCATTACTGCATATAATTTTATCAAAAATTCATCTTTTATGTGGTTCCTAAAAGCAACCCAATGACAGGTTGATAGGCAAACTGTTGCAGGTCTGTTAAAAGACTCACCGGGGGCGGTGATGGAGAAAGAGAGCCTCTCCAGGGTGTTTATTGGCTGCAGTGTCAGTGCCATTGGCCTGTAGCTCTTAAAGTCCTTGAGGGGTGGAGCCTTTGGTGCAGCTAGCTCACAGGATGTTTTCCACCATTTTTGCACTCTCACCAGCTTCAGCCTCAGGTTGCCCAACCACTCTTGCACAGGACCTAAGAGCCCATAGCCTGTTTAACCTTGATCCTCCTGAGTTCTACCAAGAGAGGTTGCTTCAGGAGTATGGCATGACAAATAATAGCATGCTTTAAAGGACGCAAACCAATCATGTCCTAGAAAAGATTAAAAGTTCCTTAGCATTTTTAGCATTATTAGCATATCTCTTAATTTGTCCTTTATTGAGCCATTGCAGTTTACATTCAGATTTACATAAGTTAAAGCTATATGCTCTAAATAAGTACCCAGTTTTGCTTCTCTGTGAACTATTTGCATGGTGATAACTGACAATGAGCATTTCCTCGGGAAATAATTATTAATATTCCCTATTACTTTTTCTTAATAAATGCACACTTGACCCAACCTGCTTTTTCCTCTTTGATCCAGCTGGCAGGGATATCGATGTCATTTCTTTATGCGTACTCAAAAGCCAGTTCACTGCATTTCATGGGACTTAGACCGTGAAACATTGCTGCTAGTGCCTTTTATATGTTCTGCCCACTCTTTCTCCATATGTTCATCAAAGACTTGATTGGCAAGTCCAGTTCTTTTACATCCTGGCCTTATTTCTTTTCCATCTATCCTTTTCTTCTCAATGTATCATTTTAATGTCATCCTGCATATGTTCATCTACCTGACGAATGGACCTCCCCATCTCCACTTCTTTCACTGCTCTGTCCATGTCCTCTAGTGGAGTGGAAGCCCTGCCTGTCTTCCTTTTATAACTCCGTGGCATGATGGTCTATTTCTATTTTTGGTATAAAATTAAGAATGTCACATAGTTTTTGTGATAAAATGTAAGAATACAATGTACAATTACAATAAAATAATATGTTTAAAATATTCAAAAGTGCGGGTGAGTTGTGCCATTTGGCACAAATCACCCCAACCCCACCATTTTGGAAAAAATGCATCATCCAGCAGTTTTGAGCTAACATCATGCTAGCTGTATAGACTCATAGTGTAGATTACCGAAGCCCTAAAACATGTGTGAAATGTTTTCAAACATGTCTATAACTTTTCAGACACAACAATCAAAAAACCTTGATCGTAGAAATTTGATCATAGAAAACTTTGAAAGGCAAAAAACATTTTTTGAACTTAAATGTGCTTATCTCTCATGCACTGAGGGTCTCTTCTTTGCAGGATGAGTAAAATGGCTTCAGAAATGTGTGCTCACATGACGAATTTCTTCTTTGATTCCCTAGAAACAGGGAGTGGCACAACTTCCCCCTGGCACAAATCACCCCACTCTCCCCTACAGTCCTTAGCTATCTGGCTTTCCTCTTCATTAATTGTAGTTAAGAGTCCAGCCCAGTCCATAACCTGTGTAGCAATCCCCAACAATATGTACAAAAGTAAGCAGGAAAAACTGTCCAAGGTTTGTTGGCTTCCTTATCAGAGAACTGCACAAAAAATATCCAAAAACCCAGTCCAGAGAACTGTACCAAAAAAAAAACCAAAAAAAAAAAAAAATATATATACACATATATATTTAACATATACATACATATATATATATA